>JAUTDX010000059.1:0-125000 GCA_030844895.1 Ambrosia x helenae
CTCGTGTGTTGTGTGTGTGTGAAATCGAGAACCGAAGGAATATTTGGATAGTACTATTGGTGCCTGACAAGGCCCACCCCTAATCGATAACGTCGATTATGCAACTGTGTATGCCCAGGGTGCATGTATTCTGAACTAAGTTGTTATTTACCGAGAAACAACTCCTACTCGCGGGGCATTGCTAGTCTTGGTTTGGTTATGGGCTCAAGGGATTGCTCGTCATAGTTTTGTAGGAGCTAGCTACTCCTTACAAGGGCCACTACTTGTGTTTGTTCCGCACATGTTGTTATTGTTAATTGTTGTTTTTATAGAACTAAAACTTGTGAACTCACCAATATTTTATATATTGACGTCTTTTTAAACACATCTTTCAGGTAACTAAGTGCTGAATAGATATGAGGCTAGTGCGGTGGAATATGGGATGTCGAATACTTGTCGGGGTTTCATCAATATTTTCCATTGGGTTGGGTCTCGGATAGAAAAACCCCATGTATGAACTTTATGTATGAACTTTTTGTTTGTTGTTTTGTGTAATGTTGTGACAAGGTACTCATTTTTTCGACATCTTTATGAAATGATCTTTTCTAATTAAATATGGTTTGTGTTAATCTTGACTTTGATATGCTTTCGAGCGTTGCGCCACATGTGTCTGCCATTGACGTGGTGTGACAGAAGTGGTAAAATAAGTTTATAGAAAAGCTACACAACTGATTTACAAAAAGAATTCAACGGTGGGCGTCAACTTGTTGCTACAACAAATAAGGGTTCAACGCTAAGAAAGAGTCTCGCAGGGGTAAAAAAGTTAAAGGGTTTCGGTTCACCAAACGCAGGTCGTGGAGTCCCTCTACGTTGTAAACGTAGATGAGAGACTCAAGAGTTTTTGTTTTTGTTGTTGTTATTCTGATTTGGGATAGTCCCAAAGTCAGAATGTTGATGTTATTATTTTATGTTTGGGATAAGTGAAGTGGAGAGAAAATCACATGTGAAGCATGCTCATGGAGAGGGGATAGAAGTGTGTGTGTGTGGGTGTCTGTGTGTGTGTAAGGGACAATCAGGAAGATTGTCCGAGGCTCCACTTTATAGAAGATGAATCTTCTATATTGGGAATGTCAAAACTCTTGATCCTAGTTACAATCAAGGACTTTCCATTTAAACCGATGAAGGCTTGAGACCTGCGGGTAATAGAGTGTGACTTTCACACGTGATGGATGTGGCCAGCTGTTGGAGTCAAATGAGAAAGTGGTGACAAGACGTGTCACTGTTCTGATCTCTTTTGCTGACTACAAGTATTACTTTATGATCCTTTTTAGCTTTCAACCTTTCAAGCAAGTTAGGCTAGTGGGTGTGGAGACAACAAAAAGTCGATGTCTCCATGCCACCTAGGATGCCACCTCATCTACCTTCATTTTTCTCTTACTTGAGACAGAGTGGGGTGTGGAGACACAAAAACTCCATGTCTCATGCATTTATTAGTTAATTTATTTATTTTATTATAAATTTTAATTATATATATATATATAAGTAACAAATAAACAAAATAATGTTAAACTAAATACTAGATTTAATAAAAAAAATTGCAAACCATACTAAAAAAAAAACAAATCGAAAAAAAAAGATAGGATTTCCTAAAATTTTAAAAAACTACTTCCACTTTTGAATCAATTTGTCTTGCATATTTTTCAACGCGGCGCGTTGTTCTTCGGGATAATTAGAGATGTCGGCCGACATAATTTTCCACTCTTCCACCGCCTTCGCTTCATCTATCAACCTAAAGCTTTTCCTTCTTGATTTTTATTTTTCTTGGTTAGTTTGGTTGAACACGTCCATTTGTGCCGATAAAGTGTCAAGCCTTGAAACGCTCCCGCTCGTGCTACCCGATGCCATTTTCTTTTCTGCCGCCGCTTCCTTTCGAGTTTTATCCCGACCTACATAAAAAACGCAAACATTTATATGTTAGAAAGAAAATGCAAACGATTATATAAAAAAATTCTATAAATTTTTAAACCTATGGGGCGTGGCTCCTCCTCAAAATGTGGTAGGTTGAACTCGGGCTCCCCGTTCATATCAATATCAATTGGAACGGACGGACCTCCTTTTTGATCTTTTTTCCTCGTTTGGCCCGTTGAGCCTCGTTTGGGACCGTCGTCCATTTTTGTTCATTTATCAAGACCGACCAAGCCCTAATCATCGAGAAAGATTTCTTATACTCACTTTTATACTTTTGCAAAGCCTCCTCGAAAATATTTTGCTCATTCCAACCACTAGCTGGCGTGTTCGACTTAATGCGGTTATAAATACCATTAAATCGATCACAATCCGTGTTGACCTTTATCCACTTCGAGCTACAAGCATCTTGTAGTCGATACGGCTTAGCTTGTATAAACAAATGAAAGTTTTCAACAACTTTGTCTCATAACGCCTCTTGCGATTGGGCGGTGCTTATGATTAAAAAAATTAATTAAAATAATTCAACAATATATATATATATATATATGCGCAAGTATAAGACGAGAGGAAAAAATTATTACCAACTGCGGCGCGTTTTGACGAAGCAACCCACACCTTAGCTAACGCCTCCTCTTCAATATCGGACCATGGCTTGGCTACTCCATCTTTCGGATTACCACGTCTCGTACCTTTCTCTCTAGGTTTACCTTTGCGTTTGCCTTTAGCTTTTTCGGTGGGTGTGTAGCTTGAGTTTCGGGAATTATTTCTTCATCGTCATCCTCCACCTCTACGGGTTGAGATGGACCGATAGGTGTTGCGGGAGGTGGTTGTGGAGAAAATTGTTGGCTAGTTTGAAACGATTGTTGCATTTGCATAAAGTGTTGCATTTGCATGTATTACATTGGGTTGAATTGAGCGAAAGCTATCGGGTTTTGTTGAATTTGTTGGATCGCCCGTAATGGAGGTACTTGTTGCGATATTGGTAGCTCGACTACCGACGTGTAACCCGGTATGGTGAATGGATTCGGGTTTGAATTCGGGCTATTTGGGTTGTTTTGGTTGAATGGATCCATGATATTTTTTATAAAAATTGGATGGTTTGTAAAAAATATTAGAGAGAAAGTAGATGGAGATAGTGGATCTGGTATAAAATGTGGGTGAATGGTTTGATTTTATAATAATAAAATAGCTTTTTTTAAGTGACCGTTAAAAAGTTACCGTTGCCCCAACGTTCGAAAAAAAAAAGGAAAAAGCTGTGATTGGCTAGTCCTTGACATTACGGGGGAGACGGAAAACGGGGGTGTAGAGACAGGGACGGGGCCAAAAAGCAATGACGGGGAGGGGGGCTACGTCTGCACACCGACCAACCTTATAATATGTAATCAATTTTTTAGCCCTGTACTACCCACGTCAACAATACATAAAATGAGTATGCAAGAACCATAATATTAAAGAAATACACTCGACAAAAAAAAAAAAAAAAAAAAAAAACGCTAAGTAGTCCATGTGCACAAATCAATAGTTAAAATGATTATTTTATGGCAAGAAAAAGTTAATAACGATCATTGTTGACTTTTATTTACTTGCACTAATTTTTTTTTTCACGTAACTTTTTTTATATTGCTTTGCTTAAAGGGGACTCTTTTTTTTTTTTTTTTAATTTACTTGCATAATGCCAGGGCCGTTTCTAAGAATTTAGGTATCGGGGCTGAGCCAAGAAAAATGTGCCTCTTATTTTTAAGCCTTGACGAAACAAATAACGTAATCTATTTTCTTTAAACGACGATTAAAGTATTACAATGAGTTAATGACATACCGTAATAAGCGACTAGGTAACCGATGATGAGTGAGGCTCTTTTAACATTCTTTTTAGCAAAAAGCTTTTGAATTGGATTGGGGGAAAATTTTGCTTGCTTCTGTGTGTCGCAGGTTTCTTCTATTCTTTTTGCTTTTTTTTTTAATTTAGTTAAATTAAATGGGTAGTAGGCTTTTCAACTTGTTATGGGTTACTAGTATTTGGGTTATTTTATAATTTAAAAGATGTATTTAATAGACCCAAATTTAAATGTTTAAAGATGTGTTTAAAAAAAACATATACATATATATATATAGGATTTTTTTAATGTGCCCTCAATATTTCCAGACCCTGGCCAGTTGGCCTCCCCGACCCACCCAAGGGCCGGCCATGCATAATGTCGTTGGTTTTTGAACAAACTTTCAAATCCTTTGAACGAGGTGCGTACAACAATGCATCGTGAGCCAGTTACATAGTATGTCTAAGTGGCTGTTTGGTAATCCTCTTACTAAGGCTCTGAACCATTCAGCGTTGAATGATTCAGCATTCATCGCTAAATGTTTCAGCATTCAACGCGTTTTTTAGCTTCTGAATGAAATGGTTAAGGGGGTGTTTGGGATTGATTATTTAAAACAGATTATGCGTTTTGGAAAAGCAAGGGTGGAGCTGCTTATAGATTATTGCGTTTTGGTAGCCTAAAAAACTGATTATCTGCGTTTTCAAAACGCAATCCAAACACTAAAAACTGATTATCTGCGTTTTCAAAACGCAATAATCTAAAAATCAGATTCAAAACGCAATCCCAAACACCCTCTAAGGCTGAACCATTAAGACTTGGGATGTAGCTGAATCATTAAGCACTGAACCATTAAGCACTGAACTAACCTGAATCTTAATTGGGCTCTCCTACCAATATGGGGCAAGAAAACTAACCATTAAGAGGTCTAACTTAATAATATTTCCGGACCCTGGCCGGTTGGCCTCCCCGACCCACCCAAGGGCCGGCCATGCATAATGTCGTTGGTTTTTTTAACAAACTTTCAAATCCTTTGAACGAGGTGCGTACAACAATGCATCGTGAGCCAGTTACATAGTATGTCTAAGTGGTTGTTTGGTAATCCTCTTACTAAGGCTTTGAACCATTCAGCGTTGAATGATTCAGCATTCATTGCTAAATGTTTCAGCATTCAACGCGTTTTTTTAGCTTCTGAATGAAATGGTTAAGGCTGAACCATTAAGACTTGGGATGTAGCTGAATCATTAAGCACTGAACCATTAAGCACTGAACTAACCTGAATCTTAATTGGGCTCTCCTACCAATATGGGGCAAGAAAACTAACCATTAAGAGGTCTAACTTAATGATTCGGTATTTAACCATTCAAACATTTTAATGATTCAGCACTTAATCAACCAAACAGCCCTAAGTCCATATTTTTAACAACGTGTGGCATATATGGCATATAACAGCCCCTCACCCCGCTTGTAATTTGTGATGCCTCGTGACTTTTCTCAGTTTCTGATGCTTCGAGCATCCACAATGGTAACCCTAACAAACAATTTTAAACCGTTACATTACCATGTCAAATCATTCCAAATCACAACCCTTTCCAGTGGCGAAGCTTGACCCGAAGGTTCGGGGGGTCGGAAGTCATCGGGGGGTCGGAAGTCACTAGTTTCGGGGGGTCGATACCCTATATTTTCAAAATTTTCTATACGAATACTATATAACCGAAACTTTTGCACAAAAATCCGGGGGGGTCGGCCGCCCCTCCTGTGACATCTGTCACCTTCATCTTTCATATAATTGACAAAAATAGCCCTTCAAATATTTCCATTATAGTCCCTAAAAGTTTCGTCGTTTTCAAAAAAAAATTTATTTTAGTGTAAACTAAAAAAATTGATCATTTATATTTATAATTGATCGGGCATAAGTTTTAATCAAATGCGTATCTTGAAACGTATTCGTAAAAGATTTTATAAAAAAAAAATTAAGTTTCATAAGTTTAAAAACATTTGGGGTTAAGTTAGTTAACTTGGTTAGGGTTTTATTAAAGAAACTTAACTAAAAATCATAATATACTTAACCAAACTAACAGAGGGACCTAATATGCCAATTTCTCAAAGTTTTAAACACTTTCTCCCTCCCCCATGCTGCTGACTCGTTTCCGGCCAAAAGCTCCGGCAGCCGGAGTCCTTTTTCGGCGGACTTAAAATCCAAGATTTAAACGTTTTTAATTCGTTTTATTAAATGCCATACGTTTCTTCACTCGTTACCTTCGAAATTCTATCATTAAACTGAGTTTTAACGCGTTAATCATGAGTTTAATTCGTGCATTTATAGTATAACGACCGGAATATTAATCAACATTAAAACTCGACTTTTGCTCGTTCCTAATATAAACCGATCACATGAATGGATTTCTGCACGTTTGCACATAATAACCCACCTTAAAAATCTTTCTAATCGGGTACTGATGAAGCCCAAATCGTGAACAAACAGTGCGGCCCTTTCTACTTCTTCTCGGTGCAAGTTCATTGTTGTAAGTCGTATTTTATTGTGCCGTTTCGTTTACTAGTTGATTCCGATCAATAACCCCCTATTACAGATCATTCATATAGCCTAAATCGCATTATTGATTTCGAGATGAGGGTTAGGGTTCTTAAGTATATTTGGGGAAGAAGGTGAATAGGGTATAATATTTAAATACAATTTGTTTTCAATATAATCAACAAAATTAGCTTTGGTCTAGTGGTTATGCATGTTACATTGAGCCGAAAAGGCACAGGTTCGAGTCCTCATGGACGCGAATTTGTATCTTTTTGACTAATTTCTTTTTAAATTTCATTTTCTTATTTTCTTTAAATATATATATATAATATATATACTTTGAAATATCCATAGTAAATCCATTTTTGCTCCAAAAATTATAAAAATTTAGGAGTAACTTCTTGACACCTCATAGAAAATTATCCCATTTTTATTTTCTGGAAAATGTTTTATTGTTATATTTTTATTGAATTAAATTGTTTTAATCATATTTAATTGATTAAAAATTCATTTTTAATGATTTTAATCTCAAAATTTTGATAAATTATTTCTAATCATTATGAACTGAAATAAAAATATTTGGTTCAGAAAACATTTGTTTTTATTAAATTTCCTATTTTTAATCATTTAAACATGATTTAATCTCATTAAATCAGTTTTAAATATAAATATGTTTGTAAAAATTATGAGAAAATTATTTTCATTTATTTACATAAGAAATCATCCAATTGCTATAAAAATAGTATTTTTGAGTCATGTCTTGTATTATTAACATTATTTATGTTGATTAGATATAATTAAACTTTTATTTAATTACACTATTTAAATATCTATTTTATAAATATTTTTCTTATAAAATAGAAATACTCATATGGTTTAATGTCTTTATTATCTTTTGTTGGATCATTGTGTAACTCAAAATTATTTATTTAATTATTTATGATCATTGTATTTATTTTAATTTAATTAAAGTAACTAACTAAATTAATTTGTCTTAATTATTCAAACATATTTTTATTCAATAGGTAATAATTATAATATTTAACCCACATTTACAACCTTTCATATATTAATTGTGATATACAACTTTTACATTAACGTGACTGATCATAAAAACTCTAATTCCCCAAATCGACTTAGCAAACCCTAATGCCTTAGACCCTAGATACCTTAGACTTTTTAGACACTTCCTTATTAGTATTTCTTACACATTATAGGTTGAATTCCTCGGAATTCCCATTACTTAGCTCACGACCGCTTAAGTGGATTTTGATCGCTTTCGCAAACTGTGAGTATATCTTTCCCCTTTTTACTGTTTTACGTTTCGGGGTGACTCATGTACTTACAATCAAGTTTATATATCTTTTACTAAATGCAATTCTTATGTGTGTTTGCTTGTGTCATTTGTGTATCTATGACCTGTCAAATCATTAACCGCTGGCGGCCTGGCATTTCAATGAATAGTACTATGGTTTATACCCTTGTGACTCTGTTGAGAGTCCTCGTCATTGCTATGTATTACATTACTACTAGCGCATACTATATATATCTGCTTTCTTCTCTTAGGGTTGATTTGACCCGGATACCACTTATTACATAATTGCAAACAGTATACGACACATGAATTGCAAAACACTTTTCTACTATATTTATTTAAACAGGGTATGCTCACTAATACAATTTTTGTATTGACCAAAATATTTTGTACATGTTTCAGGTTGTTTTGAGATGCATTCTTTAAGCTTTCGGATTTATATTTAGATTTTGATTCATTGTATTTCAATTTAGTTGGCAGTTAGAATCGTTGTATTTCATTTCAATGTAATAAATTATTTAATCAATGTATTCAAATTTGCACTTTAGTCCATGAGCTATTGAACAATCGTCACTACGTGACACCTCGATGTTTCCGCCATCGGTTGGGGTGTTACACCTCCCCGCCCCTACTATGCTGCGCCACTGACCCTTTCAAACCTACTTTTTTTCCTTCAACTATAAATTATTCAAATATCCACCTCATCTCTACTTTTCATTTTATTTAATTTATCACCACACAAAAAAAAAGAGTTAATTACATGGTTAGTCCCTGTGGTTTCTTTAAAGTTTCAAGTTTAGCTACTAATAGTTTCAAGTAACGGGTTAGAGTACTAAGGTTTGTTTTTGTAACAATGTTGGGTATTAAGACTAACAATCGTTAATTTTTATGTTAACTTTAGGTAAAGGGACAAAATTGACTTTTTACAAAGTAAATGGGTCATTTATGTAAAACTCTTAGTACCTAAACTTGAAACTTTAAAGAAACCACAGGGATTAACCACGTAATTAACTCATAAAATTAATATTTTTTACATTTTATTTGTATTAAAATTTAAAATTATTTTTCACTAATACAAAATTTAAAATATTTTTTCACTAATACAAAAAAAAAATTATTTTATATAAAAACAGGGGCTAACATTTTGTATTAGTGAATGATAATTTTAAATTTTTTTTCAATATTATTTTCATTTAAAACAGAATTTCTAAATTATTATTTTCAAAAAAAAAAATGAACGTGAACAACACAATAAAGGGAAATAATCAGAGGATTTCAATGACAGAATCAACGGACAATGATCCGAAAGAAATCTCGAAAGAGCCGTCAAACTCGCCCCAGGCCAAGCCGACATGAACCCCTCACTAACCAACATTCTATCCAATTTGTTCAATTTGTCACCATTTCTCGACATATAGGTAAATTTATAACCACCCATTGAGTATTCGAAGAGCTCAGCTTCTCTAATAAAAGCATTGAAGACCACTGCATTCTGAAGTTAAAATTCAGAATTCACCCTTTCATCAACACATCGCACCTCATTAAAATCACCTAAAAAAAATCCACAATCCACAAAAGAATGCCTGTAAAACAACAGTTCATTCCAAAAACTCCGTCGACTTGTAGGATCATTTGGAGTGTGTACATTAGCAACATTAATATGGACATTCAAATGAACTAATAAACCCGAAATGATCAACACATGTCTAGACCTAACCACACCTGATTGACGAAAACAAGAGGGATCCCACCAGCATATTAGACCCCCAGCAGTCCCGTCAGAATTTACACAGTCATATTGAAAGGCAGAAGTACCCCAACATTTAGACAACAACCAAGAAGACGGATCCGAAACCTTTGCCTCTTGAACCGCCAAAAAATCCACCCCATAAGACGATCTCAGACCCTTTACCCAACCCGCTTTTCCTTTGCCTCTTATCCCACGAAGTTTCAATGAAAGAAAATTCATTGATTATTAACTGACCCTTCTTCCGCAATAATTTCTTCAGTAACAGTTCCAACAAATTTTTGCAAATTAATTCCCACAAGAGAACAAACCTTTACCGTAGCATCACTTAGCTTCACATGTATCAACCTCCTTTTTTATAAATTTATTTTTCCAAAAAATAAATATTTATTATTTTTAATATATTTATTTAATTTAAATCATAATTATTTTTACTTGTTTTTTTGTATTAGTGAAAAATAATTGTAAATTTTGTATTAGTGAAAAATAATTTTAACATTTTAAATTTAAATACAAATAAAATGTAAAAATATTACTTTTATGAGTTAATTGCGTGGTTAGTCCTGTGGTTTCTTTAAAGTTTCAAGTTTAAGTACTAAGTGTTTTACATAAATGACCCTTCTACTTTGTAAAAAGTCAATTTTGTCACTTTACCTAAAGTTAACAGAAAAATTTAACGATCATTAGTCTTAGTACCCAACATTGTTACAAAAACAAACCTTAGTACCCTAACCCGTTACTTGAAACTATTAGTACCTAAACTTGAAACTTTAAAGAAACCTCAAGGACTAACCACGTAATTAACTAAAAAAAAAACTTTTATTTTATTTAATCATACAAAGTACAAAAAGGGGGCCCACTCCACCTCACCCGCCTTGGTTATATTTGTTTATTTTCGTTATCATTTTAATAGATTAGATTAGAACATTGAATGCGAATGAGTGTTTTTCTTTTCTATCCGTGCTAAATTGCACATGAATAACACTCATTCTGCTCTCATTCTTGTAAAATCCCCACCTCACCCGACTTGGTCCGCTCCAGCAAACCAACAGCCACCAGACCAATTGCTCCAATGGTGTGGTTTGAAAGTTGGGTCCGTCCGGTGCAAACGGACCGGTCCGTTTGCACCTCACTGGAGATGCTCTTCCTAGGTGTTGACTGTTTCTCACAATTCTTATAATTGTAAGTTTGTTGAATAGAGAAACATAAATGATATTAAACCTCCAGAACCAATCAGATGTAAACAACTATGAGTACTTAATCTCCTTCTGGACGTGAAACTTACCAATTAATGAAACGTTAATGCCTTTAAATGATATTGAACTCATTAGTTCTTTGTAGAATAGATACTTTGACTATTCGATGTTCTTTATGTATGAATTTGAAAATCATGTATATGTATATGGATCTTTGTCAAATACCTTTTTTTTTTTTTTTTTTTTTTTAAACTTCAACTTCATTAAACAAACGGATAAGTCCTCAAACCCAATGTTTTCAGAACCGGACCGGACACTGAACCGGACGACTTACTGGTTCACTGGTCGGACCGGTCGGACCGGATTTAATAACCGGGTGATGTTATATATTATTTATTTATATTTACTAAAGTTAAAAAAACTTGAATATGCATAAAAATACAATAAATAATAAAAAAACACACCATTTTGAAATATCTGAAAGTATTATATAAATCCTTTAAGTTGGGATATAATTAAAAAACGTAAAATATATATTTGTTTAAAAATAAGAAAATCAATTACTAGTAATGTTTTAGCCACCTAACTTTTTAACTTTTGATTTCTTTTTAGTTTTACAAGTTCCAATGCCTTTTGGACGTGAATCAAATATTAAATAAGATTTTAGGTTTTTGTTTCCAATATAGTTATCTAGCTTCTTTGGTCTTGAGTTTTTCATCAGATGGTCTGGTCTTTACAGACGAAACTTTGGGTCATGTTTTCCAGCAGGTCGATTACCTTCAACTCCAAGTCTTCAACAACCGCCGGAACTCTACAAGTGCATCTCCTCTATCTTTCCTATCTTTCTCCCTCCTACTCCTTCGTCGCTGGGATACACGACTGAAAGAAACCAAAACCGGTCCATTTGCGATTGCCGATCAACTGCTAGAACAGGCCGGTTTTCCGGTCGGACCACCGGTCCGCCGGCCTAACTAGCGGTCCACTACAGGGGCGGTCCTATCCATCAACCCGGACCGGCCAAGGCTCCGTTTCTCGGTCCGACCGGTTCGACCGGCCTGTCCGGTCCGGGTCTGAAAACGTTGCTCAAACCGAGGACCACCACCACCATTACATCAGAAAATACAAGGGATAAGAACACCAATCTTCCCACCTAACATCTTTAAATCTAGATCTATGAAATAACCAAAAAAATGCAGACCTTTTAACATTCCAAACAACAATTCTACCATTAATCTTTTTGTTGTTGAAGACCCGATCGTTTCTCGCAAGCCAAAGGAACCAACATGTGACAATAGCGATACCCTGAACTATCTTTTTACCCCACTTCCCACCACTTGCGTGCTTGTAAAGATCCAAACAATCCCGAATACTGAAAGCAAAAAAAGTGGGCAGCCCACACCAGGCACACACTTTCGACCAGACTTCAAAAGCTAAAGGACAATTAACCAAAATATGCTCCACGGACTCATCTTCCCACTCGCAAAACGAGCATAAAAGGCTGCCAACCTGAATGTTTCTTCTGCGAAGCTCTATCTTTGCCGGTATACGGTTCATCTCCGCTCTCCAAGCTAAAATATTACACTTTAAAGGAACCCACGAAGTCCATTTGAAATCGAAAAAATCAACACTGCTTGTCTCGGCCTGCAGCAAAACTCTCGTATTCTTCACTAAAAATTCTTTCCCACCATTCGCTTGCCATTTCCACCTATCTGGGCCCTGGGAAAGCTGCACATTAGCCAGTAACGCCTAAACTTCTAACACCTCCTTGTCACAATCTTTTGAAAGGGGTCTAGTACGCCACTCGCCCCTCAACACCCACATCTGATCCGATATGCAGATTCTTTCGGAAGTTAGACTATATTTTTTTTCTCCACTTCAAAAAGACTCGGGAACTTTACATATAGCGGATCAGCTAGCAACCAGCTATCAAACCAGAATCTAACACCTGATCCGTTTCCAATCTCAGCTCTAAAGTTGTGCATCAGTGATCGACCATTTTCAGAAAGGCTTTCATTATTTTTCACAATAGATTTTCAATTGCCCCCGAGGTATATATTAACCGGGAGAGAAAAATACATGTTTCTCGTTTTGTGACAAACATTGACAATCTTCTTCCACAAACATTCATGCCCCATTTTATATCTTCCACCCCATTTGAAAAGCAAGGCATCATTGACCTCCGATAGTCTAGGAATACCAAGACCACCCTTTTTTTTTACTTAAAGTCACCCTTTCCCAAGCCACCCAATGAACCTTCTGAACGTCCGTACTACCCGCCCACAAAAATCGCCTCATTTTTTTTTCTAACAAAAGAATAATAGACGAAGGGGCTTTGTATAATGAAAAATAATAAACTGGGAGACTTGCCAACACCGCCCTGATAAGAGTCACGCGACCTCTTATAGATAGAGTCAAATACCTAATGGATGTTTATCATATTTGTTCATTTCATTCAAGACTCCATAAAACATCAAACCGTTGCTATACTTCCTTTAAGCCATCACCTATGTACATTATTAATACTAGAAGGAATGCCCGCGCGTTGCGGCGGGTGTCTCGATTTATATTATATTCAATTATGATGTTGATTACGAACCACAACCCGGGTTTACGACATTTTACTTTATTCAACAAAATATAGTATCAAAAATATTAGCACAACAAACCAAATAAAACTTTGTAGATAATTATAGTGCCAAAAATATTAGTATCATCTAGAGATTGATTTCCACTGCTTGGTGCCATAGTTCCTTTTTTTTGCCATCTTAGATTCAGATAGCCAATAAAAATCACCAAATAATAAAAGCGAAAATAGGAAATATGATTACTGTAGTTATGCTAAGACACCACATGAAAGTGAGATTGTGAGAGTTCATTAAATTTTATAGAAACTACAAATATATGCACACCGGGTTGACGAATCAAAAAATAGAAATTAATAGCATCACTTAGCACAAGACAATCATCAACTACTATAAAAGGTATAAAAAATAGAACAACAAACGAATAATCAAATAATTCACGTTGATATTAGCAAGTAAATCTAGGTATCAAACCTGCTGGTTGCAAGAGAATTCCTTTGCCAATCTTATGCGCATACTTCATGAAAATTTGCTTTTATAATCATCATCCGCGTGTAACGCATCCTAGAGGGCCGAACCGCCGCAATACTCGTAAATTAATAATCGTTGACCATGCTCAGAACAAGTAACCCATGAGTTCAACAACATTCGCATGCTGAATTTTATCAAATCATTAATAAGATCAATAAACTCTTCCTACTTTTGTCGACTGATTACCTTTTTGTCCCAACTTCTTCACAGCAAGCAACTAAATAAAAACACGAAATACAAAAGTTTTGCAGCTTTAGATATGAGATCGAATGTGTAAAAGAAAAAAAGAAGTCAACAAATTAGAAATCAGGAGGTATATCCTTGCCATTCCCCAATTGAATCAACTTCTTCTTCTTAAACCAACCAAGCCAAGCCATTTAAAAAATCTAGGCATAATTTATGATGTTCATAGGCTCTTCACATTCTTACATTTAAGAAATTTATTACATTAATGGTTTTTTGATCAATCATATACCATGTGGGTAAGGTTGGAATAAGTTTTTAAGTTGTGAGTATAAGGTTATGATAAAATTACAATTTTAACCTTCTAAGTGTCTTAATTGTCACAATTATGCCCAAAATACCCTTAAATTTCTTGCTTAAGTATGTTGTACATGTTGCTTCTTAAGTTGTACGAAAATGTAAATGACAATCTTGACCATCACTCCTCCTTAATAAGATAATATAGATTAATAATATAGTAGAAGGGTGCCCGCATGAGAGTGTGCGTGGTTTGGTTATTAGACCGTGCAGTGTGGGAAGCGTCGAGGGCTCGTCGACGGACAGCCTGGGATGACTAAACCGCCCCCTGCCCCGTCCCAGCCTCGTCGTTTTCCTCACCAGCTTCTCCATGCCGTTAGAGACGGGTCTCATTTGGTCAAAATGGACTGTTGGGTGCAATAATATGGGGCAACGGTTGTTTTTAAAAATTAAAAAAAAAAACAAATTTTTAATATAAATTAAACCTTCACCTCTATTTTTTTTACACCCAACTCTCACATTTTCTTTAATATTTATAAACTCTCACATTATTTTTTACACCACTCATTCACTCTTTCTAAAAACAACTATCAAACCCTCTATAAAAAAACTAACCAATGGCTTCTTCATCTTCGTCGGGTTCGTCATTTACACGTGAACCGGTAAACTTTTTTATAAATATCGTGATGCAAGCGGCAGAGATCATTGTTAAGGAAGAAGGAGAGGAAGTCAAGTCACTGCCACGAACTAGGCAAGCGGCCATAAAGAAAGACTGGGAAAGTTAGTTTTATATATTTTTTTTTTAGATTTTATATGTTTATTATATTTATATTTTTTTAGATTTTAGATTTTTATTATATTTGTATTTTTAGATTTTATCTATACTATATTATAATGCATGAGGGAAGGGTATTTTAAGATACCCTTTTCATTAACAACCCTAAAATGAGGGTAAAATAGTCATTCATATATTATTTACACTTTAATACCTTATCTTATTTACACTTTAATTCCCTAATTTTTAGTTAATAATTACATTTTCCTCCCATCCTCTACAAAATTATAATTTCTTTTATTTAATTCTATCATAACTTAAAACTATTATATTTTAAAAACATTCGAATATACCATGACGACCGGCTCATTTTTGTCGACGTGTTGGTTTTTGTCATAATCAATATCGATGTGTGGATTGAAATGTACAAGAAAGAATGCCTTATGTACAAGTGATTATTGCATTTTATGTTTTAAATACTAACTAGATGAAATATAATATGGATTTATTGTTAATATGGATGTTGAATCATAACACCATTTCATAATTAAGTAAAACTCAAAATTGTAAAATTGAATTTGGTGGCCCAACTACAGAATTTTGAAGATATGGTGAGAAACGCGATAGTGGACGAAGGTTTACAGGGAGGTAAGTTATGAATTTTTTATCTATAAATATTAGAGGTGCTGGGTTTACTGATAAGCAGTCGTGGGTGAGAGGGCTTCGAGTGTCTCACAGGGTGTCGGTGTTAGCTTTACAAGAAACTCACATTAATAATTTGAATGGGGTGGATTTTTCTAAGTTTTGGGGGTGTTCGGCTTTTGAGATGGAGGTTTCTGTTTCAGCGGGCCGATCCGGTGGTTTGGTTACATTCTGGGATAATAATGTGTTCGTTAAAGAGTCCAGTATTATTCATCAGAATTTTATTGTGTTATCGGGGTACTTGAAGGAAGATGGTACGGTCCTAAACATTGTAAACTTATATGCTCCCCAAAAGAAAGCAGATAAACGCAGTCTATGGAGCCGGCTTTTGAACCTGATTAATGTTTGTAAGGGTTACTGGATTGTTTTGGGGGATTTCAATGTTGTTCGGTGTAAGGAGGAGCGTCACAACTCCTTCTTTGATCGAGTGGAAGCTGATGTTTTCAACAATTTTATAGATGCGGCTTGTCTTAGAGAGTATGTGATGAATGGGAAGAAGTTTACGTGCTTAACAAAAAAGAATTCTTCTTTCAAATTGAGCAAGATAGACCGTGTTTTGGTTTGTCAAGGTTTTTTCAATAAATGGCCGGATGCGTGTTTGCGGGCTCTTCCGAGGAATCTCTCGGATCACTGCCCTCTATTGTTATCTCTTGAGCTCCCGAATTACGGTTACAAACCATTTAGGTGGTATAATTCTTGGATTTTTCGTGAAGGTTGTGAGGAGTTGGTTACTAAAACTCTCTTGGAGTTTAACTCGTCCGGTCCCCCAGATCTTGTATTGACAAAGAAACTCAGATTTCTGCGTTTTGTTCTTAGTGATTGGAAACGGCGCGTGGAAGCCAAAGAAGGAGCCGATCTTGTGTCTATGAATAAAGATAAAGAACATATTGAAGAAATCATGGAGAGTAGGGAGTTAAATGAAGAGGAAGAATGGATATGGACTGAATGTAACAAGGGAATCAAACAACTTCAATTTTTTCGTGCGAAAGACCTTTGTCAAAAATCTCGAGTTCGATGGGCGATGTATGGCGATGACAACACGGCTTTTTTCCATGGTGTGATTAATGGAAGGAGGGCCTCTAATTCTATTCAGGGCCTTTTGATTGATGATACTTGGATTTCTAAACCGAATCTCGTGAAGAGGGAAGTGCTTAAATTTTTCAGGAATCACTTCAAAGAAAAAGTTAAGAGGCGGCCGTCTTTTGTGTGTGATGATTTTAAAAAAATCCCCGGGGATCTAGTTGACCATTTGGTAGCTCCTTTTTCCAAAGAAGAAATAAAAAATGCAGTTTTTGATTGCGGTTTGGATAAAGCCCCTGGCCCCGACGGCTTTAATTTTCGGTTTATTCGAAAATTTTGGAGTTGCCTTGAAGAAGATTTCGGTAATATTCTTCTTTCTTTCTATGAGACGGGATCTATAAGTCGTGGGTGTGGTTCTTCTTTCATTACTTTGGTCCCTAAAATCAAGAATCCGTTGGGATTAAAGGACTTTAGGCCTATCACCTTGGTGGGCGTGATTAGTAAAGTTATATCTAAAGTGTTGGCGTCTCGGCTCAAGAAAGTAATTAGTTCTATTATTTCGGAATCTCAATCGGGTTTCCTAAGTGATAGGTTCATTCTTGATGGGCCTCTCATGGTAAATGAGATTCTTTCTTGGTGTGATAGGCGGGGAAAAAATCTTTTTTTCTAAAGATAGATTTTGAAAAGGCTTACGACAACGTCAATTGGGATTTTTTGTTGTCGATTATGGAGCAGATGGGTTTTCCTTATAAATGGAGGATTTGGATAAAGGGTATTTTACAATCTGCTAGATCCGCGGTCCTTGTTAATGGGTCCCCCACTTTTGAATTTCAGTGTGAGAAAGGCCTTAGGCAAGGTGATCCTCTCTCTCCGTTCTTATTTTTAATTGTGATGGAAGCCTTGTCTTGTTTCTTTAGCAGAGCTGTCCAAGAAGGCGAATTTAAAGGTATTGAAATTTCGAAGAATGGCCCTATGGTTTCTCATCTTTTATATGCGGATGACGCCCTCATTATGGGCGATTGGTCTTGTGATAATATATATAAGACGGCTAGAATCCTTAGAAGTTTCTTCCTTTGTTCGGGTCTCAAAATAAATATTCACAAGTCTAGTCTTTACGGCATTGGTACATCTAAGGAAGAGTTATTTGATATGGCCACCGTGCTCGGTTGTCGAGAGGGAACTATTCCTTTCGATTATTTAGGCATCTTGGTAGGGGCCAACATGAACAGAATTAACAATTGGAGAAAGATTATTGATGTTTTTCAGGCGAGATTGTCTTCTTGGAAAGCGAAAGTTCTCTCTATTGGCGGCCGGGTGACCCTTATTCAATCTGTCCTAGAAAGCCTCCCTGTGTACTATTTTTCTTTATATAAAGCCCCGGTTGGAGTAATTGACAAATTGGAGAGCCTTATAAAAAGCTTTCTGTGGTCGGGTTCGAGTGACATTAAGAAAATACATTGGGTTTCTTGGGATAGAGTTACGAGGCCGAAAAATGATGGTGGTCTGGGCATCTATAGATTGAAAGATGTTAATGATGCTCTCTTAGCGAAATGGATGTGGAGATTTCGTGTGGAGGGCTCCGCTTTGTGGAATAAAGTCATCGAAGCTTGTCATAATAGTAGGAAGCGGTGGTCCGGTATTCCCTTAAACTCAGGTGCCCGTGGCTGTTGGGCGGCTATTGTAAAAAATTGTGAAAGATTTAAATGTGGTGATCGCCTCTTCCTAGACCTGTTTCGAGCTAAGTTAGGAGATGGTGTTTCTATTCGGTTTTGGATGGATAATTGGCTCCTTGATAGACCGCCCTGCAGAGCATATCCGTTGCTATTTGCTAAGTCTTCCAACAAAAAAGGGTTGGTTTGCGAGTTCTGGTCGCATTTTGGCTGGTGCCCAGTGGATTTTACTAAGGTATTTTCTGCAGAAGAGGCTCAAGAATGGTGTAGCTTGGCTGAGTTGTTAAGTCATTCCCAGCCTCATGTCACATCCGATCAATGGGAGTGGAATGGCGCTAATGTTTTTGCTGTTGCAGAGGTAAAAAAACTCCTTGTGCAGTCCCGACCGGCTGGGGTTTTTTTCAATTTCAAATGGATAGCTTGGGTCCCCCTTAAGTGCAATATTCTCGCGTGGAGAGCAGAAATGGGCAGGGTTGCGACTGTTGACGCTTTGGCCTTGAGAAACATTTTTATCGAAAATAAAGTGTGCAGATTATGTGAAGATGTAGATGAAACTGCAGCGCACATATTCTCAGGTTGTAGTTTTGCTTCTCGGGTTTGGTATGTCATTTGGAGGTGGGTTCGTTGCCCTCCTTTGGTTTCCCCTCTATCAGTGATCTGCTCCTTCTTTATAAATGCAATGGCAACGAGAAATGGGCTAAGCGGATCTTACATGGCTTAGTAGTGGTGACACTTTGGGTGTTATGGAAGACGAGAAATGAAAGAACGTTTAATAATACCGAAGCCAAGGTTTCTTCAGTTATTGGAAAGATTAAGTCGATGTCTTTTTTGTGGTTAAAGCATAGGTCGAAATTCCAAAATCTCCTTTGGGAGGAATGGTGTAAATTCCCTTTGTATTGTTTATAGTTGCGGTTTGGCGGTCCTTGCTTTGAGGGCGCGCCTCCGTGTGTTTTAATGAAAGTTAAGTTCCAAAAAAAAAAAATAATGTTCCGCCCAATAATGAAAATTTTACATAAATCAAATGCAACAATATAAAAAACCAAACAGGGCACTCGAAATCTACATATCAGCTTTGGTGATTCTTAAAATATGATAATGTTGTTAAACATTATGGTTCATCCTTGCTTTGACAGATAACTAATTTGTCACACGGTAACAAAACTGCAACACAAGACTGGGCTCTAAGAATGCTTTATCACGTTTGTTACTGATAGCTTCAATTGTAGTACCCTATTTAAATAATCAACATTAGCAGTATGTGCATATGTATATAGATATACACATAAATATAATTAACTAAAAGAAATCTGATTAAACTTTTAAATATACATAATTAGCTAAATATATAAAACTTTAAAATAATTAAGTTTAGAAAAAAATATAAAAATGCATTGTAGATGTTAATTGTAGGTAAATTTCTTTTAAAAACCTCAGCTGCATCAAGTTGGTAGAAAACACATGATGCATATTATATATATATCCATGTGATATGAACATCTATGTTAATAACAACAAAATTCCTTAATTTGAAGGGGTTTTTTTTACAAAGTTTTAAAAAAACAAAGATAAATGCACTAAATTCGGTATTCACGGAAAACACAATAATTTTTTACACTTTAGTAAAAGATAAACAACATTTCCTAATTTAAAGGGGTGGGAAAATCATCAATTTCAAAATTTAAACCATGTGCTATACTACTAAAGTTTAGCAAAATTTCATAATTTAAAGAGGTGGGAAAATTATGAATTTGAAAATTAAACTATGTGCTAACCTATTAAAATTTATTCGATAAATACATATACTAATGCACACATATTTCACTTACTAAAATACGTAGGCATGGATACTGAATTCAAAAGTTGAATCTTCTAATGTTGGTTATTTATTAGTTTATGGTTTTCATTCGTCCCATTTTACTAATTATACCGTTTTATACATATCTTAATCATTCAAGTGTTAACTTCTTGGTTTTGCAGATTCATTTAGATGAAAAACATACGGAGATGAACAAACCAATAGCCATACAAGCGTCTAAAGTAGCGTCTAAGGTAGTATTTATTAATCTTTAATTTTTTAATATTAACATGGCTATTATTTTATGTGGTATATTGTATGTGTTTTATTGCAGGATAATGGTGATAATAGTGTTGAGATTATTTGCTATGGTGCAATTTTTAGTTCCTACAAATCTGATCTTCAACATGAATTTAGTGAATAGGTAATACGAACATTTATTTCATCTTCTATTAACTTGTGTATTAAATATTTTTAATTTATTTTAAGGATCAGGTGCATGAAATTAATCATGAAGAGATCCAAGAGGCTCTCTTAATGGAAATGGAGTCAAGTTATTGATCTAGACAGTTCTGATGAAAATGACAAAGAAGACATATTTGATGACACTTTAGATAGGAGAAAATGGAGGAAACTCATCCTCACCAAAAGATGTAATAATCAAACATGGACATATACAAGAAATTTCAGTGATCGTTCTTGATGACGAATGGTGGGCAGACAATATAGATGAGATCATGCAGACTTGGAACGTGTATGACTAAATTGATCTCATGATTCAAGTAGTTCACTAGCTTTTATTTTTCTCAACTTTTATGTTTATTAATACTTATTTTTCCTTTTGTATGTTACTTTATTTTATCAAATGTTTCTTAAAAGTACTTTACAATTTAAACGTTAAATCTTTTTAGTTACTAGACATGTGTAACGCTTATGACGTATATCCACAACAATGATACTACAACAAATACTATACGAATTTGAAATAAATAACGAAATAAAAAGTGTCACTCCCGCTGCATCGCGCGGGTTTCCTACTAGTATGTTTATTATATTTGTATTGGCAAATACGTGTAGGTGCCCATGATAGATTGGTAGTCGATTATTTTGCCGACGAACCCTTGTACTCGGCAGCCTTGTTTAGACGTAGGTTCCGAATATGTCGGCGACTGTTCTTACGTATAGCCAATGACATGTCAAGTTTTGACCCATTTTTTACCTTACGATATTATGCTAGAGGTAAAACTGGGTTCACCACCATAAAGGTTGCATTCACCCCAAAAAGGTTGCGTTACTGTATGTATGCTTGTATCTTGTTGCATAACATGATTCTCGAAGATGAATGCGTGACCATTTGTGAGTATGACGAAAATGCCTCGGATGTAAATAATGTTCCGATTAGCCCACACCAACAAGATTTAAACGCGTTCTCGTTACATAACGCGTACACAACGAGTAGCTTATTTGTTATTTTTTTTAATGTCGAGTTGTTTAGATATTTTTTTAGTAGTGTTTTTTTAATGTAAGCTATATTACTATTTGTAGAATTAATATTAATTTTACTTTTTTAAAATTAGAATATTAATTAAGTAAAAAAACAAAAAAAAAGGAAAAAAAGGGAGACCAATCCTCCACACCCTTGGGCCATTCTGTGGGGATGGACCTGCCCCACGATGACAGAGCAGGTGATGTGGAGGACCATCCTCAATTATGGGTCTCATCCACACCCTATAGCCTTATCCTCAACAGAAGTTGAACCCGAAGTCATTGGTTAGTATATTTTATTAACCAATCGCTTTCTGGTTAATCATTTTGGTTTATTCAATTAGATTGACCGTTTTTGGTTGAGTTCGTTTAATTTTAGTTAATATTCAAACCAAACTTGAGCTAAAACTTTTGCTTGGAAATACATAAAACTAAGGCATCAATACATGAGATGGAAGTATAAATACATGAACTAGAGGTATTAAAGCTATAAATATATGAAAATATGATTGGTTTGGTTAGTTTCGCTTAATTCTAGTTAAACGAGGGTCCAAAAAATACCTTGATGACTGATTTTTGGTTTTTTCAATTTTCTATTAATCGGCTTTTAGTTAATTTAGTTTATGGTTGGTTTGGTTTAGTTTCCTCTGTTTTCTATTTGTTTCATTTGTTTTTGTTTAGTTTTAGTTAACGATTTAATTATTACTTACCTCTAGACATTCTTAAGCACGCAACATATCAATTTTTAATTAAAAAACCATAGAAATAACATACTCAATTTAAAGAGACTAAAATGCTCTTTTTTATGATGTATATATATTTTTTAAAATGTAGGGAAAAGTTATGCCCGTTAAAAATCATGATGTAGTTCATTTTTTAAAGGGGGATAAGGTGTAACTACAAACTAATTGTCGAGAACTGTGTTAAGAATGTGGGAATTGAAGTCTAATTAAAACAAGGGGATGAAAGTGTAATTAATGTTTGAATGACTAATTTACCTTTATTTTATAAATTGTATTTTATGCATTAAACATAAAAAGTTCTTAACTTTTAGATATCTTAAAATGTCCCTCTCAATGCATTATAATGCACATTATTCTAGGTTACAATTTTATGTATTACATGGTTTGATAAATGTAATGTTATATAATGAATACTAAAAGGTTTATGTTATTAAACATTGTATTATACTAATGGTATAAAATATAATGTATTTTGTTAACATAAAAATCATGAAGATATGCATTTAAAAAGGAACATTGACGTGACGGTTATAATTTTTGTTAAGTTAATTTTCAAAACATTTTTTCTAACATGTGGAAATTAACTTTTTGTTTTTTTATACCATCTATTTTTTATTTAATATATTTTATATTATTATATATATTAACTAGCTTATACCCCGGGAGCGTCCCGGGTTGAGACATCCAAGTAAAGTGAATAAAATTAGAAGTATCTAAACTATAAAAATGACATCTATATATCAACTTACATTAGATACTTTAAAAAATACCAAAAGATCTATTTCACCTTATAACATCAACACCTAAAACAGAATATTAAGATCCCAAGCACTTCAAGGGGACATAGATTGTTTAGCACCAATACATTCAGTTAAAGGTCTTTAACTGCATACAATAATATTTGAGCTATTTCAGAATATGGTAGAAAAAAAAACATAGCAATTACCTGTTGAAGAGCGTCCCAGGTTGAAATATCTAATATGACATAATAAAATATCTAATATGACAACATAATTAATGACTTGCCAATATATGATTAATGAATATTATTATTATTATTATAAACAAATCTCTGCCATAAGTTATCATATTGTAATATAAAAAAAAGGGTAATTGGGTCGGGTATCACCTAATCCCAGGCCCGACCCGAACCCACAATTTTTTTTAAACTAATTCCAAACCTGACACAATACCTGTCGGGTTACAAAAAATAGTCGTTTTTTTTTCTCCGTTTTTATATAGCATTATGGTACTCGTTGGAAAGATAATAAAACGCTCGTTAATTTGGTGTAATTTTTTTCTTTAAAAAAATTCGTGTATAAAAGATATTAACGTTTAAAAGTTATGGGAGGAAACATTAGAGATGAAAATCTAATTTTGTTTTTAAATTTTAAATTATTATTTTCCTAAAATAAAGACATTGCCACATGACACATGGCACACTCTATAAAGAGAATATCCTCTTTAAATGTCATGTCATTAAAATGGCTTTGGTTTATTATATGTATAGATAGATTAGAAACATGATGAACAATAGTCATGTTTCTAATTTTACACTTTGACCATGAAGGTTTTGATTATGTTTGTGATTTTTTATTTTGACCACGAAAGTTTGAAACAATATTCTTTTTTTAACTCCTTTGTCACGTAGTTTATTTCGTCTTTTAGTGGGTTTTTTTTTTTCATTTACACTCCTTGCAATTTAGTGCTTTCTCATTTAACGCGGTTTGTTTTGCGATTTTGCACGGGTTTGTTCTTGGTTCGCTTAGTAATTAACATGGTTTTACGGATCATTTTCCCTTTATGTTTTAACGTTATATGCGTCACTTGGTGTTAATAGTTTGTGTTTTCTTCTTTACGATTTTCCCGGTTTTCGTCGTTGTTTCGTTGCTACTTAGCACGATTTTACGCTTCCATCCTACAACGCTGGTAGCCCAGTTTTACGCCCATCGCCCCGCAACGCGGGGCGCGCTTAAAGACTAATCTATTATTATTTACCATCCAACCACATTAACTATTTGAAAATTTTTATTTAACATATTGTATTTTGAATTTAGTGAAGTTTTTAAGTAAAAGATATATGTTTATTTAAATAATTAATTTGGTATTAAATTTATTTGGTATGATATAATTAGTTTTTTAATTAAAAAATAATAACCGATTTTGTATTAAATTTATTTGGTTAATAATATAATTATCCATAACTAAGTAGAAAAAAAAACAAATGATATATTTAATTAAAAAAATATGTATCCATAATTAAGTAGGGAAGAGAGACGAAAAAACTAAAAAATAGATAATTCCAATGAATGACACGTATCTCGTATGGTTTTCTTTTATTATATAGTATATAGAATTCACTTTGAATTTGAAAAGAATTTTAAACTTACACTTTAAGTTTTAAATAAGCTAGCTAGTCAAATAAATTAATTATATAGTTTTATGCTTACAAACAATTAATAATCAAAAGGAAATAGTAAAGTTGATAATTGTGTATTTAAATAAAACGTTAAAGTCACAAAAATTATAAGTGATCCTCAAGTGGCAGTAGAAAAATTTCTTTAAGCAATATATGTTAGTTTGTTGTAAAAATGATGACTTTCTTAAAAACTAATCAATCTTAGTCTAAAGTACAAACAAGTCAATATGATTAATGAAAGAAGAAAAATGATTTGAATAAGACACTTAATAATTAGATATCAAAATTATTCAATAGTAGAAATAAATGCATCTTAAACTGAAAAAGATAATAATTTTTATAATTGCAAGTGGATAATACTCACACAATTATGTTATTATTGAAAATAAACTATGAAAGATATATTATGTTGTTGTTTGTTTTTTTGTTCAGAAGCACTTCTAACCACTTTTGTTAGTGTTATGCAGACGCGTGCAGACATTTGGGATCTGCAGATTGTTTGTTTTTTGGAAGACCTTTTACTCAAAAAGGTCTTCCTGACCTCTTCTTGGTGCAGACTTGTTCCAAAGTCTTCTAAGGTCTTCAAAGGTCTTCTCCACTTCTCTTCTCCTCACCCACCACCACCACCACCACCACCCACCACCACCACGGTCCACCACCTACCACGGTCCACCACCACCACGGTCCACCACCACCCACCACCGTCCACCACCACCACGGTCCACCACCACCACGGTCCACCACCACCACCACCCACCACCGTCTACCACCACCACCGTCCACCGTTCACCACCACCTACCACCGTCTACCACCAAACTGCTGTAAAAACTCAGTTTATTTAAATTTCAGTTTATTTCAGCAGCAGCATGCAGACATTAACAAACAAACAATCTTCTTTTTGCAGGCTGCAGACCTTTGGTCCACCTCTTCTCCTGCAGATGTCTACAGATGTGGTCTGCAGTCTGCAGACCTTTTTCTGCAAAAAAAACAAACAGCACCTATGTTTCGTAAAAAATATTGGATACTAGTAATTAATTATTAATTAATCTATTATATAATTGAAAACAATAAATCCTACGTGACATTCAAAGAGAGCATCCCCCCACTTGAGTGTGTCATGTGGCAGTAACTGATTTTAGGAAGAAAAAAAATTAAAACAATATTGGATTTTTCTCTTTAATGTTTCCTCCCATAATTTTTAAACGTTAATATCTTTTATATACAAGATTTTTTAAAGAAAAAAATTACACCAAATTAAAAAACATTTTATAATCTTTTCAACGAGTACTATAGTGCTACATAAAAAATGGAGACAAAAATGACTATTTTTTGTTGGGTTTTGTGCATACAGGAAACAAAACACAAAATGTTCAGGTAATTCATTAATCATGTATAGGCAAGTTACTAATTATGTTCAAATCAGTAAATATGAATTCTATTTCAACATGTGTTAGCATTGGAGTTGTACATTGTTTTAGGTTAGGTATTAATATTAGAGTTATACATTGTTTAAGGTTAGGCGTTAACATTGGAGATACATTGTTAATTGTTTTAGGTTAGGTGCTACCCAAAGCTTTTCTGGCATGTAACTGTAAAGCGCATAATTCTATTTCATATGTAAAATTGATATGTCATATTAGATTTTTCAACCCCGAAACGTTCCCGGGTATAATCTAGTAAGTTATATACACAATTATGTTTCGCAAAAATTGGCCGAATGCTTATTATAATGTTCTCTAACTATAACTATAAAATTCAACTCATTTAATTCATCCTATAAGTTATAAATTAATACTTATTATATAAACATCCCTCATATTAAATTACCTAACTAACCTTGCCAAACCATTTGCAAATTGAGTGGTGGGTCACCATTCCATTATCCATATTTTTGACTAAACATGCCCCGACACACTCTTTTCCCTTTGCTATGCAACTGTGCAAACAAATTTTTTTTTCTTTCAATGGAATACCAGAGTGAAAGAAATTTTTAAATAAAATATTTTAAAAAACTTAAATAAAATTAAAGAACTTTATAAAGCAGTTTCATATACCCTTTGATAAAACCAATAGTTAAAGTTATTAAGTTATGAAGATAATGGTTAACCCCACTTGCAGCTCAGTCGGGAGATGCTCAACCTTCCATTTGGGAGGCTTGAGTTCGATCCTTGCTGTCTGCATTTGGGGAGACCCAATGATGGATAGTTCCTACCGAGGCATGGTTCGATCCGGAGGGCAACCCAGTTTTACCTAGCTGTTACCCCAGCGAATTTCTCGTGTGGGGTAGTATAGTTTCCGAGCGAATGTCAGTTTGCGCGACGGCCGGGGCCCGATAGAACGTCGCGTTCGCGGACGGAGCTGACGGATAACGTCTTAGACGAAACCCGGTGACCAATAACCAGTACATAGAAAGTCACCATTTAAAAAATAAAAAAGTAAGATAATGGTTACAAAATCAACTACACAAACCTATAGTATTATTTATTTAAATTCAACCCTAGTATTAAAATAATAATTATTTTTACAACTCGAAAGCGGGTTTTCGGTGTGTTTGTGTTTAAAGTGAAACCCTTTTAAGCTGCAAGCTCGACGATAATTCCAAAATCATCTCACTTCCTGAATGATGTACGTATTAATATTAAATTAACTATTTTATATAAAAGAACCCAAACATATATTATGTTGTTATAATTTAAATACTATTAATGTAGAAGTTGTTTGTGCTTTATGATGCTGTAAGTTATGTATAATAAGTGTGTTGTGTCTTAAAAGAGTCATACAGTGTAAGGACAAAAAAGATTGAAGAAATCACTTTTGCAAACCTTAGTTTAATTTCTATTTCTGTAAAATATGCTAACTATGGAAACTGCTGTAGAACAAGATTCAAAGTACTGAAGAAGAAAACATCAAGTGCTGAAGAGTAATGATCAGAAGTTCTGAAGTCAAACCAGACAAGTCAATTGAAGAACTGTTGAAGACAAACTACTCATCAGTAGTTTGTCACGCATCAGATGTTTTGATAGAAGCTTCCCACCGCCTTTGAACTTCAGTAGTTTAGTTTAATATTAGTATTCTTAGATCTTTTGTACAAGTACCAATGCTACAGCATGTTGTAGTATTTCTACTTATTATATTGCTTTAATACTTCTCTTGTACGTTTACTTTTAGTCTATAAATATATGGGTTCATCCCACTATTTTAGACATTCCTTTTGTAGTTATTATTTACATTAAATCTGAGAATCATTGAAGCATTTACTGTTTTATTTATTAACTATCTTTAGATTCTCACTTACTGCTTTAGTTTCATAACTCAATGGGGAGTATTAAATACTGTTTAAAAGTACATCTTTAACTTGAACACTTAACTTATAATCCGCTGTGCAAATTACTTTGATAGTTTAAATATGCAAGTGTTCATGATAAGAACCTGTTAAAACAAGAATTGATCCAACAATTGGTATCAGAGCACTGGTTCATCTGATCAAATATCAATCTAACAAATTGAGAATCAGACACAGACTCTTATTGATATTCAATACAGGATTGAAGTTCACTTTTTAAACAATCCATCACTTTAAGAAATCCTTGATCAATCTTATTTCTTAAAAATGAACCCTCATAACACTGGATCTGCCAATAAACCTCCTATGCTAGTCAGAAATGAATATAATATCTGGAAAAGGGAGATTGACACACACTTTATCTCAAAAAAATACTGGATGTTGGAAGTCTGTTATGTTTGGACCTCATAAGCCAGTATTAACAGATCCAGAAACTAAAGTAGAAAGACCTAAAGATCCAAAATACTACACTAAAGAAGGTTTCCTAAAACTTGAGTTGGATGCTAAGGCATTCTCTATGTTAGCTATGGCTCTCCCAAATGAAATTTATGTTGGGCTTTTACATTGTGAAAGTGCCAAAGAGCTGTGGGATTGCGTTAAAGAACAGTTTGGAGGAACTGATGAGGTGATAGCCAACACTAGAGAAATCCTTGCTCAACAATATGAAACTTTTACTCATGTTAATGGAGAGACTTTATCACAACAATTTGAAAGATTCTCTTCGTTAATATCAGAGTTAAAATTAAATGGTCAGACCTACATAAACTCATCTATGCTTCATAGATTTTTAAGGTCTTTACCAGACACATGGGAAACTTATTCTATAGTTCTCAGGTCAGGACCAGATTTTGATTCTCTCTCACTCACAAAATTACATGGGAGATTACTTACTTTTGAAAGAGGAATCAATCAAAAGAAAAAGTTACAAAACTCTGGAAAAACTGTTGATGAGTATATTCCAGGTAGCACAACACTCTTAGGACAAGACTCACCTTCTTGTTCTAATGATTTTGGGTCTTGTGATTAAATTGACATAACTGTTGGGATCTCATCAGAAAGATCATATCCAGCTTATGACAATGATGAAAACTGTCAAACTACTGATAACATGTGTTTTATAATGGATGACTTCAAAAATTTCAGTAGTGATGACCTAGAGGAAACAGATATACTACACCAACTAGCCATGTTAAGCATAAAAACTAACAAATTTTATAAAAGGTCAGGAAGGAAATTTCCAGGACTGAACAGTTCTACAAAAACTCTTTTTGATTAAGATGTCATAAGTGACAGGAGTTGGGACACTTTGCTAGAGAGTGTAGAAGCTCTAGCTTTAACCAATCACGGTCTAGAAACCAATCAAACCCTAGTTACAATAGGAACTTTGGAACACAGGGAAGTGCACATTTTGTACAGGCACAAGCTCAACAAATCCAATATGTTCCACAAGTACAATATGTTCAGATGCCTGCTCATCAACAGCAGAGCCAACAACAGATGACTTCCATTCCTGCTGCTCAACAACCTCCATCAATTCAACAGCCTACTCAACAAAGTCTTTTCACAAATGGGTATGTTGACTGGAGCAGACTTCTTTTTGATACAACTGAATGCAGTCCAGATGCAGACAACAAAATGTTTGACATCAATTGAGGTGAACCTGATAATGGCATAAAGAAGTTTGCCTTAATGGCTTTTGAGGGATGCTCCTCTAATGCTGCCTTATCTTAGGTATCTAAAGAGTCTCTTTTAAAACTTTTCTCAAAATCATGCTGTCACACCCCGACTTTTCCCTCGTCGGTTGCGACGTTTGGTGCCTTTGCCAGCGCAGCGGAAAGTTGCATCTAAGACTCTGGTTCCCTGAACGCCAATTCTACCCTCTAAGATCCCCGATCCCAAGCTGTCGCCCCCTCCAACCGTGCCGTTACCAAAGTTTAAACCTGAAAGACATACTTAAAAAGTCAACATAAAGCTGGTGAGTTCATAAGTTTTGCAAAATGTTATCAAACATTACCAAGTTCCAAAAGTGTTACCATGTTCACCCTGTCAATACTATGCAAAATGTATACCAAAGTACGCTAGCTAGGCGTATGTTTTGTTACTACTACGATTGGAAAACCATTACTAACTCGCAAACCAGATGTTGTGCCCGAATAGTAAACCTGTTCCTGTTTGAGACAATATGCACCCGCCCGGCCCTCCAAGCCGACGAGTGGGGTTGGTCACTCCCAATAGATCTATTCACATTTCCCCTTTGTGCTAACCCGCACATTCATGGTTTCCCCCGGGACTTCCAAAGATCGTATAGTAAACCATAGAAACCCATAGTATGACAGTTGTTACCAAAACATAAGTTTAACACATGTTTTCTCCCCCGAAAAGTGAAACCAGTTAAAAGAGGGGCCGTAAACTCACGCAACCCGTTTCATTTTCCAAAACTTTGTTTCGCTTTAAGTTCCTCAGTTTTTCATAAAAGAAGCATGTCTTCCACCCCGAAAACATTTATAAAACCGTAAAAAGTGGGGTCATGAACTCACCTTAATTTCCGTGCTAAGCTAGCAAACAAAGCCTGAGACCTCGACCGACTTCCTCGTGCCCTAATTACCAACAAAGGACACCTTAACAGTCTATCACACATAAGCCTAACTTATTAACCGCTTAAAAGATAGTCTACCCAACTGTCTAGACTCGTGTGTACCAACACGAGTCTCAAAACGTTTCAACTCGACGAACCGATCATGACTTACCTTAATTCACAAGTTACATACAACATAGTACCCAAGTTTCACACTTGTCACTATTCGTGTGTAAACCTTGTTGGACTATAACCCCGAAACGTATAACTATCCTGAGCCGAAGATCATCTCGTAAATCATTTTAGAAAATACTCTTTGAGGAAAAACAAGTTTAGTTATTAAAACCAATTAATAACATTTGCTACTTTTTCCCAAACATTGTTTGAAAATCATCTTTATTGTTACAAATAGATAAACTTTGAAAACACCTTGATTTTGTATATAATAATGCATTTGTCCAAAACGCTGAAGGATATTTATTTAACAGAAATAGCAGTTCGTTACGTTTTGGTTTTTATAAAAATTTGGGCAGAGTTTCCTCTGTTTTTGTACAAACCAGACAACACCCGTTGTCTACAATTTTCCCCCAAAATCAACTTTCAAACACAATTCAACAAGTTCTTTTTATCCACAATTCCGATTCACGAGATTATACGTTTCGACACCTAAATACACTTAATTATATAAATATATATATATATACCAAATATATATATAATATAGTCCGACAATATAGTCCAATTATATTTAGTCCGAGTTTGAAACCTTAAGTCACGTCAAGTTAATCGTTTACCAAATCGTTCGATATTTAATATTGTTACCGGTTATTGTTTTTATTTGGTTCGTTCGCGAGTCAAGACTATTTCGTTAATATCAATATATTTATAAATATATAATATTCATAAATATATAATATTTACAAATATCCAATATTTATAAATATATACAAATAAAGTAATAATAACACGATTGTATGTATACCGAATCACACACCGAGCCGTTGACAGAGCGTTGACCAGATCTGAGTGTTGACCGTCGTTGACCGAGTTGACTCAGTTTGACCGAGCCCGAACATGAACCCAAAACCTAAACTGGTCCAACCTTGACTCGAGCCACCATAAAGAGCCACCACCATCGAACTGCCACGAGCCAAAACCATCACAACCGGAATAACCAAGGAACTTTCGGGCCATAACCGAGTCGGACCCACAACCCAAACACAATCCAGCGCCGCCACCGGACCCAACCAAACCACCATTCGTGAACCAGAACCAAAGTTGCACCAAGGACTCGAGACCCAAACACGAGCACTAAGTCGGACCCGAGACCCGAACATAATCAGATCTGTGTAATTCAACAAACCACCACCATCTCCGATCGTCACCCTCCACTTGAGCAAGACCACCACCGTTACAGCCATCACCACCCCACACCTCGAACCCATAACCACCTCCTCATAAAACCACCACGGCGGGACCCTGTTAAAGCCACAACCAAACTCGCCACAAAACCCCCTAATCTGCTCATCTCTTTTACCTGGAACGTGACGCCGCTAGTCGGCTTTTTTTTCCTCTTTTCGGCCAGAAAACCACGCTGCCACCACCAGGAGTGGTGGTGGTCGGCCATTCCTGCTTCGGTGCGAAAGGGAGAGGAACGAGTGAGAGAGGGAGAGTGTAGGGAGAGAGAGGGGTCGGTTAGAGAGAGAGTAGAGAGAGAGAAAGAGTGTAGCGGCTGCAGTAAAAAAATGAGAGGAAGGAGAAGATGGTTTCCTTTTATAGGTAGGGTTTGGGTAGGTGAGTTATACCGCGTATCGGACCCGTTATAAACGTAGAACGCCTCGGTTCCATTTTAGGCTCGATAGTTAATTATAAAAAGTAGTCGGTTTTGTTCGAAATACTAAACCGAGCATAAATATAAATATTTTCAATGTCCGACACGTGTTTTCAGAACACGCGTTTAAATCGCGTTAAAAGATTCGATCACAGTTTCCTTTGTTAAAACGATCAGTAAACATCCGAAACTTAATAACTAACAATATTTATAATAAATATTTATTTCAAATAATTAAAATCACATCGGTATCGATCGGAAGTTGTCGGTTGTCACACATGCAAAGAATCATTTGCTTTAATAAGGGAGACCAATGTGCATCTACAAGGCAAATCCAATGACTCTGAAAGAAAATTCACTCAAATGAAATGTGATTTAGAAAGAAAACTTGCCTAAAAGACAAAAGAAATTTCTAAATTGACTAACAATACTATTGAAACCCAAGCACAAATAAAAAGCATAATAGAAAACCTAGGAAAAGTCAGAAAAAAGCTTGCTGACACCAAAGTTGATTGTGAAAATTGGGTAGAGTCATGTAGAGGTTACCAAATGCTGCTTAACAAACAAACTGCATCAAATGTTAAGTTTGGCATAGGGTACAATCATACTGAAACACCAACTGATTTTACTCCCAAAACTACTGATGATGGGAGTAGAATAGTTCAAACACAAACTTCTGACATGAAAGAATGCACATATTTTCATCAGAACTTTCTTACAAATGAAAAAGAAAGTCCTGCATAAGTAGAAATGACTGAAATTGACTCACCAGTAGTTTTATCTACATCAGGAGTTGAGACACTGAAAACTACTAATGACCAAATTCCAGATTTAACAACTATCAGTACTTTACCTTCTAAAACTCTTGAAAATCTAAAAGGAAAGGCAAAATCATATGAAATGTGTGGTCTGTTTAACCTCAAAACAGAATTTTGCAGATATAGAAAAGGAAATCAGTACAACAAGAAAGTTTTACAAATGGTTGTGGGAAAACAAATCAAACAAGATTATGAAAATACTTTCTTTCCCATCAAACAGCAACCAATTAACACCTTTTCTCAGAGAAAGACTAAATCTTAACCACAGTTTTCCTCTCAAAATTCTCTTTCAGAAGTTAGACCTAAGCCATCAGTAGTTTCACAAACTGCTGAGGTTAATGATTTGATAAATTTAGTTAAGCTTCTGATGACCAAAGTTGATGGTGAACCTCAAAAAGGTCCCACCATTGTTCTCAACAATAAATCCATTGCCAAAAATACATGAATTTCTAAAACTGGTCAACAACAAACTGCTACTATTCCTAAGAGTACACCCAAAGCCAAATTAGCTTGGGTTCCTAAATCTAACTAATTTACTCTTTGTGCAGAGAGTCTCCAGAGGTCTAAATAGCATTTGGTATGTTGATAGTGGAGGCTCAATGCACATGACTGGATGCAGGTACCTGATCAACAATTTCATAAGTCAAAGAGAAGGATCTGTGTCCTTTGGGAATAATGCAAAGGGATATGTGCTAGGATATGGCAATGTATCCTCATGCAAAATGCAGTTTGACAAGGTCAACCTAGTTGAAAACCTTGAATACAACTTGCTAAGTGTTTTCACAAATATGTGATAAAGGATATTCTTCCTTTTTCACCAAAGCATCATGCAAGATCATATCACCAGAAGGCCAGAAGTTGATAGAGAAGATCATTGAAGATCATACTTTGTTGATAGCCAAAAGATGTGGCAATGTCTATGCAGTGGACATTGAAAAGGACAAAGTACTGAACAACACTGCCTGTTTCTTCTCAAAGGCATCAACTTCAGAGACAGACCTTTGGCATAGGAGACTTGGCCATATGAACTTTAAAACCATAAATAAACTCACAAAAATGGGCTTGGTCAGAGGTCTACCCTTCAAAGTATACCATTGTCAAGAACACTGTGTATCCTGTCTTAATGGAAAACAACATAAGTCCTCCTATAAGTCTATTGAAGAATAAAAAACAACTGCATGTCTTCAACTACTCTATATGGACTTATTTAGGCCAGTAAAAATCATGAGCCTTGGTAAGAAGAAGTACTGCTTAGTTATCATTGATGACTACTCAAGATTCACATGGGTCTTCTTCTTATTTTCCAAGGATGAGGCAGCTGAAATTATCAAGTTCTTCATTCTACAAGTAGAGAAACAATATTCTCTCTCTGTCAAAGTCATAAGAAGTGACAATGGGACAGAGTTCAGGAACAAAACTCTGGATGAATTCTGTTTGTCTAAAGGGATTATTAGACAATTCAGCATTCCCAGAACTCCTGAACAAAATGGTGTGGTATAAAGGAAGAACAGACGATTGATTGAAGCAGCAAGAACAATGTTAGCTGATTCAGTCCTACCTCTTTATTTTTGGGCTGAAGCAGTCAACATAGCTTGTTATGTTAAAAATAGAGTTCTTATCACCAAGAGACATTCCAAAACTGCATATGAAATTCTTCATGGCATTAAGCCCCTCATCTCCTTTTTCAGGGCTTTTGGATGTCAATGTTTTATCCTCAACATCAAAGACTCTATTTCAAAGTTTGCTGCTAAAGTTGATTTAGGTTATTTTCTTGGTTATTCTTCAAGTAGAAAAGCCTACAAGGTATTCAATTCCAGAACCAAGATAGTAGAAAAAATACTAAATGCCAAGTTCAATGAGTTAAAACATGCACTCATTCCAGCACATCCTGCTGAACTCTTTGACCTTGACAGTTTTAATTTCGGACCTGAAAAGACTGTTGATTCATCTAAACCCATTTATTATGGTGATCAAGGATTTGATGATGGTCCTCCATCATGGACTCCAAATATAGTCATTAAATCAACTTTCAAACCATTAGAAGTTCCTTAAACTTCTGAATCAACAACTGCTGATGTACAAACTCAAACATCTGATTCAGCTCCCAAAACTACTGAAGATGTTCAAACAGCTGAACCAGATATTATCAACCTTAGTGGTTTGTTTGAATATGTACAAGAGCCTACACCTATCAGTGGTTTACAACAACTGATTGAACACAAAGATCATCCATTGGATCAAATTATGGGTGATATTGCATCAGGGGTACTTACAAGAAACCAACTTTCCAACTTCTGCTTATTTTCAGCATTTATTTCTCAGTTGGAACCTAAGTAGTATCAGGAAGCCCTTAAAGACAACAGTTGGGTTGAAACAATGCAAGATGAACTATTACAGTTCAAAAAGCAACAGGTTTGGGAAATTTGTCCCTTACCTCCAAAGAAATAGCCAATTGGAACAAGATGGGTTTTCAGAAACAAACAAGTTGAGTCTGGTTTAATTATCAAGAACAAGGCAAGACTGGTGGTACAAGGTTATTCTCAAGAAGAAGGAATTGATTATGATGAAATCTTTGCTCCAGTTGCAAGGCTTGAAGCCATCAGGTTATTTTTGGCTTATGCAATTTCCAACAAAATTAAAGTTTTTCAAATGGATGTAAACATTGCATTTTTTATATGAAAAAATAAAAGAGGAAGTGTATGTTTGTTAGCCACCTGGGTTTGAGGATCCTTCTCATCCTGATTGGGTGTACAAACTTGACAAGGCTCTTTATGGGCTAAAACAGGCTCCTAGAGCTTGGTATAAAAAAATTTCAATTTTTTTACTCAAAAATCACTTTACAAGAGGCCCCATTGACAAAACTCTTTTCATAAAGCATGTTGGAAATCACATCCTACTTGTTCAAATTTATGTTGATGATATTATTTTTGGTTCAACAAATTCAAAACTGTGTGATGAATTTAAGAAACTCATGCAATCAAGATTTGAGATGAGTACCATGGGAGAACTGCAGTACTTTTTGGGACTGCAGATCAAACAAACAAAAAGTGGAACTTTTATACATCAATCAAAATATGTTAAAGAATTATTAAGCAAATTTTCTTTAAAAGACTGTAAATCAGCTTCTACTCCCATGACACCAATCACACTAGTTGAACCAGATGATCAAGGAAAACAAATTAATCAAATCATGTATAGATGTATGATAGGTTCCCTACTTTATTTAACTGCATCAAGATCAGATATTATGTTTTCAACATGTGTTTGTGCTAGATATCAATCAGCTCCTAGGGAATCACACCTAATTGTAGTCAAAAGAATTTTCAGATATCTAAAAGGAACTGCTACACTTGGAATTTGGTATCCTGCTTCTAGCAATACCAAGTTAACAGCTTTTTCAGATAGCGACTATGCAGGGTGCAAAATGTCAAGAAAAATAACATCTGGTGGTTGTAAATTCTTGGGAAACTGTCTGGTGTCCTGGCAATCAAAGAAGTAAACATCTGTGGCAACTTCAACTACTGAAGCAGAATACATTGCGGATGCAAGTTGTACATCATAGATTCAATGGCTTCAATATCAATTACTTGATTATGGAATCAAAGAGACCAAGAACCCATTGCTTGTAGACAATAAATCTGCCATTAGCATAATTCAAAATCCTGTTCAGTTTTCAAAGACTAAACATATTGAAATCAGGTATCATTTCATAAGGGATTGCTATGAGAAAGGCAAGATTGAGGTGAAACACGTGACAACAGCTAGTCAAATAGCTGACATATTCACCAAACCCCTTGACACATCAACATTTTAGAAGCTAGTATCCATGCTTGGGATGCTAAATTTGGAATAAGTACTGTAAGTGCTTTTCATTTTTCCTGCACATATTTTGCTTTCACTTACATTGTTACTAATCTGTCACAAATCTTCTGAAAAACAAAAAGAGAGAAACTTCTGATGTACAAAAACATCAGAATGGGGATATTTTCAGAAAAATGATTAACTTCTGATAAAATAAACTTCAGAAGTTATGAATAAAGTGTTTATAAATGTTCTCATCAGTATTTAAACAAACTACTAAAGAGAAATGGGAACTACTGATGAATATTGTTCTTCATCAGTAGTTTTGTCAATAAGGATAAATCAGACATTTCCCATTTTAGAAGTTTGACCTAGAGCGGTTATAAACTTCTGATAAACACCTTTTCTCATTCATATCCTTTCAAAAAGAAAAATCCCCTCCTTCTCTCTCAAACACACTCACAAACCCTCCCATGCAAACAACAAAAACACTGTTCAATCCACACACACAAAACACCATGGCTCTTATACTGAAACAGGGACATAATCAAGAGGCTACTTTGTGAAGGACGAAGCCTGGTCCCAATACGACGAGATCATTGATTTAGTCATCAAATCCCAATACAACACTGCTTTCACCATTGATCCTCCAATTCACATTCAAACTCTTAATGAGTTCTGGGCAAACGCCGAGGCGGTGACAGTGAACAACAGAGTGATTTCCCTAAAATCAACTATCCAAGGGAAGGTTATGGCAATCACACCGGCTACTTTGGGAATAAGACTTGGTCTGGATGATGCTGATGCACCAGAGAACATTCCCAATTCTGAAATTCACTTAACCATGACAGAGTGTGGTTACCAAGGTACTCTCTCACATGCTACAATCTATAAGAAATATTTTGAACCAAAATAAAAACTTTTGTTTCATTACATAATCATGTGTTTAAGTCTCAAAACTGGATCTTATGATCAGATGCCCCTACTTTTCAACCTATTTTTCATTTCATTGTGAATGAAACAAAATTCAGGGCATCAGCACTTTTCTTTAATGAGTTGGTGTTGCATCACCAAAATACTAAAAAGAAATTTTTGTTGTATCCAAGATTCATCATGCAATGTATAATTAAAGAACTTTGAAATGAGGTGCTTGTGGGTCAAACATCACTTTTAAACCCATTAACCTCACAAGCATACTCAAGGCATAACAAACTGGCAGCTTTGCCAGAAGATGACCAAGTGGAACAAGAACCAGTCCCCATGGAACCTACATCTTCCAAACCTACACCTAAAAAGGCCAAGAAACCAAAGCAACAAAAATCAAAACCCACCAACCCTAAAAGAAAGGCAGTTCAGGAAGTTGATATGCCTGAAACTGCTGATGTTCAATCTGCACTTGTTAAAGATGCGACTGAAACATCCTCTCAGTCTCATTCATCTCAAACCCCTAAAAGAGCACCAATTACAATTTTATTTCATAGGAAGAAACTTAAAAAGGCCATAACTACTGACCCTTCCTTTGAAATTGCTGACCCTTTACCCAAAACTACTGAACCAGAAATATCTCACACCACAATAGAAATTGCCAAACTTCTCTCTAGGCTAAAAGAAACAATCCCATCTGAACATGTCAATCCCCAACAAACACATCAAACAGGGGATAAACCATTATAAGTTGACATGGATGTGGATGTTAATAGCCCTATCCCAAGAGATGAGGATGAACCAAGGTGTCTAAGCCCAAACTTAGATACTTTAGGTGCATTTGAGGCTGCTACTACTCATTTACCATCCAATGGTGGATCTGAGGACAGAAGTAACATAGCTAAGACCTCAAATGTGGCAACTACTAATGAAGGCTTCATGTCTGAAGTAGGAAATCCTCAGTACCAAGACAAAGAGGTTCATGAGAAAACTAGGTTGGGCCTAGCTCATGGTACAACTGATGATGTCCTCATTGAGGATATCACCAGGGATTCAGATGATTCCATTGATTTGGATGATGATTCAAACTCTCCACAACATGAATTGACGGCTACTTGTGAAGGTCCTGAATCTGATGACTCTAAGCTCAAAGAGATGGTCACAAAAGATCAGGTTAAAGACCACTTGAACCCTGATTCCCCTAAAGTGGCATCTTCAGTTCATACTGAAAATCACCCAAAAACACCCCTTCCACATCAAAAGCCTACCCAATTCACTGGGTCTTCAAGCATAGACTTGAACCACCTACGCAGCCCAGCTGGTCCCCTATACCAGATGATGAACACCTAATTTCTCAACATCTCAAGTCATTTACAACTGCTTTGGAGTTGAAGACCAACACTCAATTTTAGATGATAAACAACAAAATTAGTGAGATGTCAAAGAAGATAGACAACAACACAAGACAACTTGCTAAATTATCTGGTGTAACTTCTTTACCTGTTTGGTTTCCAGAAGTGGATGAAGCCAAAAAGGGGGAGAAGATTAAGGAACCAACAGTGTCACTTGAAGCCAGTAAAAAGGCAAAAGAGGCAAAACAACAAAAGGATGCCCAAAAGCAAAAAGAACATCAAGAAAGGCTCATTAAAGAAGCTAAAGAAGCATCTGAGAAATCCCAAGGCCAAATTGAAGAAACTGTTGAAGTCCAAGAAAGTACTGAAGACAATCCTTCAGTAGTTGATAGCCTGATCAACACTTCAGTAGTTAACACTTCCTATATTCAAACAGAATTGCTTTCTAAGGCAACTGAACCCATTCCAGCTGAAATTCCAAGGCCTGCACCCACTCAAACAACTGTCTTAAACCATGCTCCTATATCCATATCAAAAGAAATTTTGGAGAAGAGTTTAAAAGCGGCACAGAAGAAGGCCAAAGAAGATAAGATTTGGAACAGCCTAGAAGCAAGGGATGACTTAAGCTACAATGAAAAGCTTGAGAAATATGAAGAAAAATTGGGTGAGTTAGAAGAGTTAGAAAGAGTTGATGAGGAGGATAAAAGATAACAACTGATGACATACATCTCCAAGAACAACAAAACAAAGAAGTATTCACTCAAAGGGCTCTCTATGGATGAATTGACAAGAAGAGGTCAGATTGTATCTGACAAGCTAGCCACAGAAAAAGACAAAAAGGCAAAGAGAGCTGAGGTCATAGAAGAGTTGGTAGCCAATGGATTTGGTTCAAAAGCTTCAATGTCAAAATGGAGAGAAGACACTTTGTATGACACTTATAAAATATTCAAGGCTGATAAGGCTACAAATCCAGAGAAGTTCAAAACTTCTGAAGTATCACAAACTTTAGTAGTTAGAACTTTTGGTGCAAGACAATCAACATCAAAGCCTGCTAGCAAAAAGAAGCCAGAGGAGATTATAAAGACTGATTTCAAGATGGTATTGCTTGAAGGCAATACAGTAGCATAAGGAGACTTTGTGATTGAAGAAAAGCCTCTGCTAACACAATTCAGGGATCCTTCCACATTTGCTTACCAAATACAACAAGCAATAACAGACAAAACGCACACTAAGGTAATCACTGAACACCATCTCCCTACTTTTGATATACCTGATGTTGTGCATACTGAAGAAGGAAGAGAATCCCACCTGAGGATCACTGAAGTAGAAAACATTCCACAATCAGGATCAACCCAGAAGACCAGCTTGGTCCCCTACACTTTAGACTTTGACCAATCTTAAGTGAATATAGTGAAATGGTCATTCACTGATTCGAACTCAGTAATGATCACAAGAAGAGATCGTTCAAGCAAGGTCTTCAAGTCTATAACTGAACTGAAGAAACTATCTACAAAAGACCTTCTCACAATCCAACATCTTGAACCAGAACAAGGATCTCTCACTAAAGAACAATTACAACAACTCAACACTTCCATGTTCAGAGAAATTTGGAAGATGCTTGATGGCAGAAAAAGAGAATAAAGGATTAGATAAGATTTTGGCTTCATCAATCCAGGGGAAGATTGTAAGGACAAAAAGGATTGAAGAAACCACTTTTGCAAGCCCTAGTCTAATTCCTATTTCTGCAAAATATGCTAAGTATGGAAACTACTGTAGAACAAGATTCAAAGTACTTAAGAAGAAAACATCAAGTACTAAAGAGTAATGATCAGAAGTTCTGAAGTCAAACCAGACAAGTCAACTGAAGAACTGTTGAAGACAAACTACTCATCAGTAGTTTGTCACTCATCAGATGTTTTGATAGAAGCTTCCCACCGCCTTTGAACTTCAGTAGTTTAGTTTAATATTAGTATTCCTAGATCTTTTGTACAAGTACCAATGCTACAGCCTGTTGTAGTATTTCTACTTATTATATTGCTTCAATACTTCTCTTGTACGTTATAAATAGATGGGTTCATCCCACTATTTTAGACATTCCTTTTGTAGTTATTACTTCCAATAAATATGAGAATCATTGAAGCATTTACTGTTTTATTCATTAACTGTCTTTAGATTCTCACTTACTGCTTTAGTTTCATAACTCAAGGGGGAGTATTTGTTACTGTTTAAAAGTACATCTTTAACTTAAACACTTAACTTATAATCCGCTGTGCAAATTACTTTGATAGTTTAAATATGCAAGTGTTCATGATAAGAACCTGTTAAAACAAGAAACTGATCCAACATACAGTATGCTTTGTTGGTTGTATATACATGTTTTGTCTTTTCTTTATTCCTTTATTTATTTTTAATTATAATCTTAATAGTTTTTATCATTTACATATAACCCTAACACTTTTTTCAATTTTAACGTTGTCCTATGTACTTTTTATCTTTAACATTTTTTTATTTTTACGTTTCATTCTATATTTTTGAGTTAACACGCCACAACGTGCATATGTGGTTCAACATTTTTACCACTATCTTTTCCGGTCTAACAACCATGATACGTTTTACGTTTCGGTCTAATTTTTGCGCAATTAACACGCCGTCACTGGCGTGCATGGTTCAACGTTTGTACGTCTACATTTTGTTTGTTTTTTTCTTTTTGTTTTACGAGCTTTTCCGGTGTTGGTCGCTAATGACAGTGTGACATTGATGCTAATTGGCACTATTTGAAAAAAAATTTAAAAAAATAAAGGTAAGGAAAAAAGATACATAGCAAACGACAATAATAAAAATAATTATTATTATTATAAGACAAAATTACAGAAATCAACATTTATGTATGTCCCAAAATACAGCTTTCACCTTTGTATTTAAAAAGTTCCAAAACTAACCTATAACTTCAATTTTTGTTACAATTTCAGACCTTTATCACTAACTTCGTTAAAAAACTTAGTTAACTCCCCTCACATGCAAAGCATGTGATAGTATAATGTTCATTTCACCTTTCTGTTCTTAAATCCGTCGCCAATCACCCTCTAATATTCTCTTATGCATGTCACCAAACACCCCTACATTTAGTTGAGGTATAAAACCCTTTTTTTCATTTTTCTCTGCAGATTACAAACTAAACACACACACACACACCATATGTACAAAACAAAACATATTTAAATGGATATACACTTTGTTTGGGAACAAGTGCAGCGTGGCCATGTGTGGGTTCTTCACGTATCCTCTCGTTACCAAATTTCGGACTTCTCGTCCTCTCTTCGAAGACTTCCGCTCCAGTTTCAGCATTCGCTCTCCTCCAGCTTTGACCGTGGGAGTATAATAGACTACATTTATGAAATAGATTATGATGTAATTATGTGTTGACATGATCTCTAAATATGAGATTATGTAATTGTATTATATATAGTATTGAATATCAATGGAAAAGGCAAGGACTCAATTCCAAAACTATTCCCTCTATCAATGTCACTTTTAGTGGATTATGGTAATAAAGAATTTAGGCTAGGTTTTGTGAGTGTTGGGTATCACATGACATGTTCAGGTGCAAATCGACCTAAACTTGTTTAACAGTTTATTACAAAATCATATTATATATATATATATATATATATATATATATATATATTATTTTAACACAAGTAATATTAATAACCTTTATCAATAGTTAAAATGGAAGCGTGTAATACCAAAAACAATATATATTATTAAACCGAATACGCAATCCAATTCCAGTGATCCATATACAAATCAAGAACGAATTATAGATAAAACAACCATAGCGTGTTTAGAAAACTACCTTTGACAAAATACCAAATAGATCGCACGATGGATCTACGAACGCCATGCTAATTAGCAAATCACTAAAACTTCAAATCACCCGTAAACACCCAATAACAGTCGGTGTGGATCTCTATCAACGTGAAAAATGAGGCACCAAAACGAGACAAGCACGCAACCCGAAAAAGACATGGCACGCGGACCGAGACAAGGCGTGTGGCCTTCTCGGCTGCGCGCGTGTTTTGGGGCGGTGCGTGGAGGTCGTCAACCTCTAGGCCAATGATGGTGGTGGTCGTAGGGTGGTGGTGGCCGATGGTAGATGGTGGTGGTGGCGTGGGATGGTTGTGTGGTGGTGGTGATGTTTTAATAAAACACCTTTTAAATAAAAACTCTTATGGTGGCTACTAATAACCATTAGGGTTTTATGTTAGGAAAATAAGTTGTATATATAGTAAATATAATTGCATCTTAATCCTCCAACTTTTTGGCTTGCTCCCTAAGGTAAGGAGTTACCAAATAATAATTAACTATTAATTATTAAGTCCACTAAAGTTTTATAATTAAGCCTTTAATTATAAACTTTATGTATTATGTATTGTTTTCTAATAATAACCATAATATTGTTATTTAATACTTTACATAATAATCACCACGTTGTATTAACCAATCTATAATTATCGTGCCCAAAAATTGTCAATTACCATTAATCATCTAACAACAATTATTCGATAACGCTGTAATATTTATTCTATAATAATTATAACATTGTTCAAAACGTTAAACGATTTGATTAATCAGTCTTATTAATCATTCCACTTCCAATCTATTTTTTCTCTAAACAATCAATACCGATTATTCGTAAAAATATATTTAATAAATATTACGCTAAATATTTATTTCTCAATCGAAGTTATTTGTAATAAATAATAGATAACAATTAAATATTATTTCTATGTTCGCAATCCAGAATGTAACTCTTTAGATCGTACTTTGATAGTCACATTATTAATCGATATTTGGACACCGTTACTAACAGACTCCCACTTGGACATGTAATGATTACTTGATATAATGCACGACAGAGTTGGGCGTCCAGCTACACAGCACTGTCCCTATCAAAGTATGACGATTTATGTTCGTCAACTATACCTTCTCTGTTATGAGTAACGCTTTACTCAATTAAGCATATAGCCTTAGTGATAACATTATCTCTTATCCTTTTTGTTTCAAGAACTTGTCAAACACGAGACATGGATCCATTTCATTCTCATGTTGTTTAACCATTTATATCTCATACTGAATTCGAGTTGTAATGACAAAACTATCGCTAGTTTGAGTATGGCCATACATTTCACACCTGTCACACCCCGCCAAGGTGGAAACACGGGGATGTGGTTCGAAAGGTTTTCAAGCACAAGGTTTGAGCAACACACAAGATTTAATTAAAATAGATACCATCAAAGGATGGATGATGTCATAATTTATTCAAATTAACATAACATTGTCTGAAGTTAAGAAATTATCTAAAAACACATGACTCTAAAGACCTGGATAACATGTGACTGACACAACCAAATCCATGACGGTACCACCCAGTGCAAGCTCAAACCTCTCTCCTAAGTCCTCGCTCCCCATGGTCAATTACGTGAAAAACATGCATAAAAGATTTGTCAACATAATGTCGGTGAGTTCAAAGGTTTTAATGTACTATGTAAAGTGCTCGTGTAATTCGTGTATGACCAATCATAGGCTAGCTAAGCGAATGATTATTGTGCAAACCATGAGTCCCATAACCAAACCTCTTGACTATTGTGCATCGCGCATTGTACAATAAAGACAAAGTATGTATAGTAGAATACTAACACTCTTTTGTATGTAACCGGTTAGAGCGACTAACCAAGAGTGGGGGTGTCAAGTGTCAACCCAATAGATTTATTAAAGTGTTCCATGGCTTTTAATAGCTAATGGTTATAGTGTAAATGTAGTACGAGGACTGCTGAGCTCATGAACCAAATGTCTCATGTTCCACATGGTAGTCACGATAGAATAACACACTAAATGTATTGTACTAGAAAATGTATCATGTTCATCCCCCAAAATGGAAAATAGTAAAACGGGGCCGTGAAATTCACCTGATGATAGTACGTGTGGTCTGGTAAAGCTTGGATGTGAGGTAACTATCATCCTGACAATGATTGCCCTATGATTGTCAATAGTATGGTAAGTTGTATGTTTTTGTTGTTTATCATACAAGTTGTTCACCTAACATCGTGGACCCTCGTGTTAAGTGTATGTGGGCCATTTTTTGTGTATGTGACAATCGTTAGTTGATTTATGTGCACTTTGTAAAGTATATAATTCCGGAAACTCCGGGCGTTTTGTTAAAAGAAATGGTATCCATTGTAAACAAAATGGACCCCATATGTCTTCATGGGCTATAATTCATCATCAATCCATCATGTGTGGTTGGTTTATGAAAAATACATACTTTAACATATGTTTATAACCTTTTAATGTCTAAAATATCACTAACATATGTTATGGCCTACTTAACATATGTTATGATGGTATAGCCGAAAATTTCACATAACATGGGCCTCGAATTCGATTGTTTAGTGAATCTAAAACGATTATTCATGTTCATCAAGATATAGTCGAAGGATAACAAGTGTGGTTTGGGGTATTCTTGATGAACCCGATTATAATTACTTCTCAAAATATAATTTAGGTTCGGTTATATAAAGAAGCATATGTTTAGTTATACCATCGACTTTATGAGGCCCTTTTCGACTTCGATTATACTCGTGTGGCAGCCGTGTGTGTTATGTGTATAATTTAATACCAATGTTTGTAAGTTAAGTGATCTAGGTCAATTATTGTTCCAAGATGTGGCGGTTCGGGTGAATTATTGTTAGGGCCGATTGATATACAATTCAACAAGTGTTGAAGTGACTTACCTAGAGTTGTATGACAATGGTCCGATCCCTAGAGGTCTCTTGTTCCTTCCCTTGAGCTTAAGTCTTCCAATGTAGCTTGTAGATAGTTGGTTTTGGTGTTGGTGCAAGAATGGTTTGGGTTTGGAGTTATGTTTCGGCCGAGAGAAGCAAGAAAGGAAAGGGAATATTTTGGGGTGTTGGTTCAAGGACTTTAGCTCACTCAAGGCCCCTTTATATAGCCTTCATCATGGTAAGTTCATCCCATTGATCCTAGAGGTCTTGCAAGTACAATTTAAAGTGGTATAAAGCTTTGACAAAGGGTGAAAGAGACATGAGCTTGTTGGTGCCTTGGGGTCTGGCCACGATTAAAGACAAGGGAGATCAAGACATTTTGGGATAATATCTCATCTATGGAAGGTATTAGGGTGGCCTATTATGGTGTAATAAGGTGGGGTTTGGCCTTAAGTGCCATGCATGAGCCTTATGCACAAACTAATCAAATGTTTTCATGCTTGAGGTGTCCCTTTCGTCCGATTCATGGAAGGAACAAAGGGGAATGTTTGTTTGCTACCAAGTAAGGAAAGGGATCTCTCTAGGAATGTGTGAATGGTGTAGCTAGTTTAGTGTAAGATTGGACATACACATGGGTGAAAAAGACACTTGGGATGTCTTGCATTATTCGGCCGATTATGGTGGGATTTAGAGGATCCTCTATTTGTGGTTAAGATCATATTATAGGTATGTGGAGTGTAATGGGTGTAGTTTCTAAATAGGTGTAAGTATTGTCATCCATTTGTCCCTTGTTTCTCCTAGTTCTTCGGTCTAAGCAAGACAAAAATGTATTTATGGAAAGGACTTGAGTTGGAGTTAAGTGTGAAGAGGTTTATGTTTAGTGTAAGTGTAGCAATAATCTAAATGATCTTAGGTGTTATCCTTTGGGATTGATAGTGATTGATGGGGAAAAGACAAAACAAAAGATATATGTGTATGTATGTAGGGAAGTTTCGGCCAAAGAGAGGACAAGGAAAGAGATCTTCTATTAGGGATGTGATCATCTCATAAGAAGGTGGATGTACAATACCATATCATGCCATTTAGGTGTATCATTTGGACATTCTATTGACAAAGACACATGAGGGCTCTTGGGTTGAGGTTTCGGCCGAAGGAAAACAAGAAGAATGTTCTATGGGTGGTAAGAAAAGGACAAGACATGTAAGTGTATGTGTGTGTAGTCGAGTATTTGTGTACATGTGTTTACTTATGATGTATTTTCGGCTAGTGACAATTATCCCTAAGTCGTGAGTTGTACATGTATACATATGAGTGTATTTAGTTGTGAATGATCGGGTATTGTATGAGTTTGTGCGGATACATGGTGTGTTTAAAAACTCGATGACGATATCAACATGTATTAATATCCATTAGTTGTGAACACATGTTATTTGATGTTAACATATGATAATATTTGTGTTCCATATACATGTGTTAGTGAGTAGTGCCCTCATGAGACACTTTTGTGATTGTTTGGATTTAATGGATTGTGTAGCTTCCCACTCGGGCATTGTAACGTGTACTGTCGTTTTGTATTGTGTGGTAAACGGGCATCTGGTTGCTCTCTATTAAACATGTGCTTGGCTTGACTGTTCAACGCCAATTGTTTGGTATAGTCTGGGTGTTGTATGCATAAACGGATAATTTATTGAGTTTTCTCAATAACTCATGCTTTACCAGACTAGGGGGTATAGTGCGTGCAAAATGTCTAATTATGCACATGAAATGACAATAATAAGTAAAATGCGTATGGATGTTGACCTGGATCGTTGACTGGTGTCACAAAACCGGTCTTATCCTCAAGGGCACCAGAACATTTTTATTCTTTGTAAAGAAGTACAGAATTCCTTAGATAATATACAACTCCCACTTAACTTCAGCATTGTTCACAACCTAACACCTTTATTACTATCCTGTCACGGTATAGCGTTTAGTGAGGTCAATGAACAACCTTAGGACAGTAGAGCTAATGTGATTCTAAGGTCTTAGGACAAAAGATCATATCACTTTCAAAGCTTCTCTATGACTATGATCTATGAAGACAACTTTGAAGTGAGTTACGTCCAGTTTTCATTCTATAATGAACACCTATGTATCCTGGATGTCAACTGTTTGAGACTTTCATCACCTATGAACATCCAACAACTCATAAAAGTCTTAGTTCAAACTGATTCCCATGAGTTTGAACGTCCACGGACATTTAGAATACTTTATTCAAGGATTCTTTAACCATACTAAAACGCTGGACTGGAAATCATTGTTTATGATGCATCTAACTGTTAGATCCAAACAAATGTCAAAATGTTTCTATAAGTCCAAATAAACACCAACCACCAAAAACATATATGTCTGACAAGACACATATATAGATCATTATATTCTCTAATATCTGCTATCATTCCTCAACATGCATATTGTGTGATATCTCAATCAATAAATGCCATTAATCTTCGTTTGCTTTATCAAGATTCTATTCCTCAGTTTCTACTCTTTGAAACATATTAAAGCGTCTTGATCTATATTTTGTTCCTCGTCAAGATTCTCTTAATTTCTACTTTTAGAAATGATAATCATATCTTGGGACAAGATTTACATCTCAATATCTTGATTAGGCTACCAGACACATGGGTCTTTAACAATGTCTTCAAATGAGCTTTGATTAAAATATGATACCCATATCATTTATTGGGTATTATGTATCACAACTGATATTAACCTTTCTAGTTAACTCATAACAACTATTTGTTTATCAGCTTATGATCCCATGAGGCAAGTCTAAGATCTTGATTAGATCTTATTGATCATGTATAATCATTGAATCCAATTCATCTAATCATGATTGACTTGATTTATTTTAAGAGATCGAGACATAACTCGACTGTCTTTCAAAAGATCTAACTAATTAACACTTTAACTTTTAGACTCTTTGCATCTTTTAGAAAGAACTACTACTTAGCACATCGCATATGCTACGTCTACCTTAATGAACTTTATATTCATGTTGCAAGAAACATACATCTAATGTATTTTAATTGGTCTTCTTAACATCATCTTTCTTTGAACTTATCATCACTATGTAGCTCAATTGCTTCTTGAATCAAATACACGACTTATCTATTCTAGAAGTATGATGTTTGTTGTTTGGCTCTTGTTAATCTATTTGATCTCTATCTGTCACACCCCGCCAAGGCGGTGAACATGGGAATGCGTAAAAGATTTGTCGACATAAAGTTGGTGAGTTCACAGGTTTAAATGTACGTAATGCAAAGTTAGTGATATTCGTGTATGACCAATCAAAGCTAGCTAAGCCAATGATTATTGTGCTAACCATGAGTCCAATAACCAAACCTCTTGCCTGTTATGCCCCGTGCATTGTACAATAAAGACAACATATGAATCGTAGAAAACTATCACTCTTTCATATGTGACGGGTTAGAGCGGCTAACCAAGAGTAGGGATATCAACCCAATAGATCTATTTAAGTGTTCCATGGCTACTGTTAGCTAATGGTTATAGTGAAATGTATGTACGAGGGCTGTTGAGCTCATGAACCGTTTGTCTCATGTTTCACATGGTAGTCATGATAGAATTCACCCCAAATGAAAATTAACTTGTAATATGTGGCATGTTTATCCCCAAAGTATGAAAAAAAAAGTAAAACAGGGCCGTGAAACTCACCTGGTGTCTGAGTGGATGGTCTAGCAAAAGTAGAAGTCCGAATAACTATAGCCCAAACAAGGAATGTCCTATAATGTTAAGGACATCTTAAGTCGTTTGTACTTTGTTAGTTACCATGCAAGTTGGTCACCCGATTTGTAACTCTTTGGACCATCTGTACGTGGGGTTATAGTCCATACACGTGACGATTATTACGTATCTTTGTTTGTACTTTTGAAAAGTGTACGACTTCATTTTGTAGAATCTTGGAAATTCTCGTTATATCAGTTTGTAAAAATAACCGATCTTATCAAAACCAGGTTCACAAATGACCATATGTTACCATATGATACCCGACGTTAACACGTGTTATGAGGTTATATGAATTATGGTGGTTTAACATGTGTTTTGGTGTCCATATGTTAAAAACATGATTAACGTATGTTGGTAGCCCTTTTAACATATGTTTTTAATGAACCAAAATTTTTAACACGTTTATGTTAGGTCCAAAGTCGACTCTTGTGCATCAAACTCGACCCTACTCATACTCGTATGCATACACAAGTACAAAAATGAGTATGTGGGCGTGTATTATCATACACATGCACGTGTGTATACAAATAATAAAGATATGTTCGTGTATGTATATATTATGTTTGAGTTCAAAAGTCGAGTTCTTGTCTATTGTTCAACTCTATGCGCACACGCACAGCACATACTTGTATACACGTATTTGTGTATGTGAGTGTGTATACACACGTATATGAGCATGTATACATACTATATCTTTATGTATATGCGCGTGTATATATGGTGCATTAGTTCGAGTTTTGAAAGCTTTTGCCACTTTATAAATTTGTTGTTTTTAATGTTCATGAGTCATGTGCTCGGGTATATGCATGTATCAAAATAAAATGATGGAATCGAAAGGAATATAAGGTAACTATGACATAACACAATGATGAACCGAAAATGGTAAGATGGTCGAGTCCTAGTCGTTTGTCGTTCACTCCACGTCCTCTAACACTCTAAAATACTCGATGATGGTTGTTGATAGGTGGTTCATGACCGAAATTGGTTCGGCTGGGCTGTTTTGGGGTTGAGCTGAGGACAATGTGAAGAGAAAAGGGTGTGTTTGTGTATTAGGAAGTTTGAGAGGATTGGTGTGATAGAAGCTTGGCCTTTTGGCACTATTTATAGTCGATCGAGAGAGAGAAGGCAGGTGTGTGTGTGTGTGTGTGTTATGTTGTTTATGGCAAGTCAACTCTCCTAGATTGTAGTAGTAGGAAAAGGTTATGGCTTTATATGTGCAAGAAGTTGACAATTGAAGATGAGCGTGCGTGTTCTTTTGATTTGGCTGATTAGAAGAGGATCAAAACAAGTTAGGAAGTAGATCATATCTAGGGAAAAGATTATGAGATGGAAAAAGGCCTAAAAGGGTATAAGGAATGGATTTGTTTGTCATTTGTCTTATATTGCATGCATGCCTTAACCTTGTCTTCTTCTTCATACATACACCATTTGTATGTATGTATCTATGTATGGATAGCCTAGGCCGATTATGGGAAAGGGAAACAACAAATTGGGATAGTCAACTTATGTAGGGAATTAGTGAAGTTTTGGGTGGTTAGCCATAATGGTGAAATATGTGGATACTAACAATGGTAATGAAAGGTCCAAGACAATATATACACACACATATCCATACGATTTGTGTGTATGTGCATATATATGTTGATTTCAAATTTCAAATACATACACTATTGTATATGTGATTGTATGTATGTATATACATATATGATGGTTCAATTTTGATTCAACCTACACATATAAATCGAAAGGATGTTTTTATATACATACACTAGTTCTATTTATGGTTTCACACACACATATACCATCGCATGTGTATATATGTGTTCTAGATAGTATAGATTTATTATAACATACCTAGGTATATATGTCTATTATGTATATATATGTGTATATATAATGTGTTTATTGCAATCCAATGATTCACCATGTGTAGAAATTAACTTTGGCTATGGTTATGTGTACAAAGCGTAAAGTTAGATCTTTTATAACACACGTGTGATCGCGTTATATTAATATTGTGTTAATCACATGATGTGTCATGTGTTAATTTATGTTTAAACATATGTTGAGTTGATGTATTAACTCATGTTACGTATGTTTTGTGATTTGAATTGGTAAATGGTGCCAACTTCTATGATTTTATGTGTCGAATATCCACAAAGTGTGTTATGAATGTTCGGGTTTTGAATAGAATTGAATAATTTCCAAACTAGATATTGTCACGTGTAACCTTGTTTTGTTTGTACGTAATAATTGGACATTCGGTTTCTCTATGTTGAGCTTGTAATTGGTTTGATTGTTCATTGTCAATTGTTTCGAATAAATCGGGTCTTGCATGCATAAACGGAAAAAGTAACAAATTTTATTCAAGCTCACCTTAAGTCACATGACACATCTATAGTACTAATTAAATAATATGTGGGCCACTCATATAAAGTAATTAAATAATGTCACTTGGACAATATGTGGGCCATATCTGTTACTAATATTTACCAATTAAATAATATGTGGGTCACATCTGTTACTAATATTTACCAATTAAATAATATGTGGGTCACATCTGCTGAAATGCAAAGGCTATTGTCAACCATACAGGGAGTTCCAACATTAATTTCAAACATGAGCTCCAAATTTAAGCTCCAAATTCAAAATTCAAAATCAAACCCTTATTATATAAAAAGAGAGAGAGAAAACACAATCATTTTATCTTCTTTCTTTTATTTCGTCATCCTCGCTCTCTTTCTCTCTCTCTCTCTCTCTCTCTCTCTCTCTCTCTCTCTCTCTCTCTCTCTCTCTCTCTCTCATCCTCCAAATCTAAAACAGTTTGTCTTGGTTACAGGCTCAAAAATGATCCGCATCTGAAGAAATACGTAAACGAGTATGTTTCTGATTAACAAAACTATGTTCTTTACTTAACATTAGATTCTTTAACTTTATTATTATTATTATTATTATTATTATTATATTATTATTATTATTATTATTGTTTGTTGTTGTTGTTGTTGTTGTTGTTGTTGGGGTTGTTATTGTTTTAGGTTACTTTAAGGTGGGAACAAGTGTTAAGTTGGAGACGACAATGGCAACTTGTAAATTCATATTTTCCTATCATTAGTTTAAATCAAACAAGGTAAGTTATTATTTATAGCGAATCAATAAATTATTAGTGTTCTTTTAAGTATGAATAAAATTATGTTTGAAGTCATATGGCCATTGACCTGTGTTTGTAGCCGGTCACATCAATCCTTGGGATACTAACTGAAAATATTTTCGCTAATCAACTGTTATTCGATAATTCTGGTGAGTTTTTTTGGAAGGGTTATTCATGAGTGTGTTACTAATAGTTATTGTATAACATATTGTTCAATCATTGCAAGAGTATTTGTAATCTTTTTTTTTTGTATTAAATTAAATTAAGGTTCGGTCGCGTGTACATCTCAGCAGTCTTGCAATGGCTGGGCTAGCTTGCTGCTCAAAAGTCAAGGTTTTGTCTATATCTATACTAGATGTAATTAAATTTATAATGAAGTGATTCTTTTTTACATATGATCTGAGAATATTGTATGTTTTTTTTCAGGATATGAGTACAAATGAGAAGAGCGGCGAGTTTGTTATAATCTTGAATTAGTTATTCAAAGTCTGCTAAAGTCAAAAGTCTGTTGTAATGTAAGATTGTTAGAAATGTCTGTTGTTATGTAAAGATTGTTGAAGACAATATCTGCTGATGAAGAAACATAATCGGCTGTGAAGAATGTCTGTTGAAGCTTTAGTAGTGGTTGCCTTCAACAGATGATGAAGAATAGAGTGGTCTTGCTTCAACAGACGATGAAGAACTTACCTTAGTAGAGTCTGTTTATGTTCTCACATGTCAATGTTTCAACTATCAAGTATGCACATTTAATTTTAAATTATATTAAAGTTAAAACATTGAGAATAAATTTTGTAATCTGTTTTTTTTTTCTTTTTTTGTAATCTTTTTTTTTTGTATTGAATTAAATTAAGGTTTGATCGTGTGTACATCTCAGCAGTCTTGCAATGGCTGGGCCAGCTCGCTGCTCAAAAGTCAAGGTTTTGGCTATATCTATACTAGATGCAATTAAATTTATAATGAAGTGATTCTTTGTTACCTATTATCTAAGAATATTGTATGTTTTGTTTTCAGGATATGAGTTCAAATGAGAAGAGCGGTGAGTTTGTTATAATCTTGAATTAGTTATTCAAAGTCTGCTGAAGTCCAAAGTCTGTTGTAATGTAAGATTGTTAGAAAGGTCTGTTGTTATGTAAAGACTATTGAAGACAATATCTGTTGATGAAGAAACAGAGTCTGCTGCGAAGAATGTCTGTTGAAGCTTTAGTAGTGGTTGCCTTCAACAGATGATGAAGAACAGATAATGAAGAATAGAGTGGTCTTGCTTCAACAGATGATGAAGAACAGACCTTAGTAGAGTCTGTTTATGTTATCATATGTCAATGTTTCAATTAAGTATGGACATTAATTTTAAATTATATTAAAGTTAAAACATTTAGAATAATGTTATTTGTTGAACCGCGTGGACACGCGGGATTTCACCTAGAATAACTATGATACCATCTGATAACAAGATTCCAGTGATGTTTCAAAGGTGTCAATTCCCATTATCCCTATTTTTCGCAATGACCATCAATAAAAGCCAAGGACAATCTCTATCGAAGGTTGGATTATATTTAAGAGACCATGTATCATATATTTGCAAGCAAAGTCTGTTTTTAAGGTCTGTTCCAAAGCAGTGGGTCTGTTAAGGAGATCTGTCTTAAATAGTTGTTTAGTTGTTTGAAGCAATAGTTGTTTCAGACAGATCGTCTTAACAGACCCAGTGCTCTGAAACAGACTTTGCATGCAATAGATGATTGACTTTGCTAATTCTATTAAAAAATGATTTAGACTTCCCGCGTGTCCACGCCGAACTTTGAAGCCAACATGGGCTCAATTAAGACAACATAATCTGACGGAAGTAGGACAACGTAGCTTTCCAATTTGGGGAGTGCAGTTTCCAAACACAAAGAAAGTCGCCGTTCCAAAAAATACAAATATTTAAATATTAAATCAGTGGTTTAAAAACATAAAATATTTTTAGTGGCTTGGAGGTTCAACTGATCAAAATCTTTATTTTTATATACCTGATGTAACCTTTATTTTTTTTTAATGTGTGTGTATCAACTAGGTTACAACCCCGTATATTACACGGGTTGATATATTTAATTTTACATACTAAGTAATAAAGTAATTGCATCTTTAAAAAAACCCATTTATTGCACGGTGAATAAATTCGTGTCTCACACGGTTCAATAAATATAATGTAATCGGTTAACACAAAAGGCCATAAAATTGTCTTTAAAGAATACACTTTGATTTACTATGTACATATTAGAACATTTTACTTTGTTTTTTATACATTATAGATTATAAACATATGTAATACACGTGATATGATCAATAAAATAGTAAATACTTACAATTTTTTTTGAACAGTGACTTTCTTATGAGTGACACAATGTCACACTGCCTAATCGGAAGCCCTAGCCAATGTCTCTCCCAGACTACGTTGTCTTAACTGGGCCCGCGCTGGTGCATCAGACTTGGTTACGGCGTTCCCCCGGAAATAATACTGTCTCCACATGAGTTTCCTCGCTGGAGTAACAGCTAGGTGAAAACCGGGGTGCGGCTCATAATCGAATGCTCCTGGCAATAACGCCAGAAAAATATAATAATGACAAAAACCATTAAATAAATAAGTGAGTAGTGAAAAATTATGCTTTATTTAATTTTTATTTAAATGGAGAGAGAAACGAAAAATATAATTTAATATTTTTGTTTTAGTTGGATAAAGTAACAGAAAAACTATGATTTAATATTATTATTTAATAGGATATATATGAAAAAATAATAATTTTTTTATATGGTAAAGAAAAGGATAACGACAAAATTATATGTTAATTATTAAACTATTTTATAGTTTGAAATGAAAAAATAAAACATTCTCATTTGTTATAAGGTAAAGATAAACATAAACATTAAAGATTAACTATTATACATTAATATATTTCAAATTTAATATACATACATACATACATACATACGTACATTATATATATATATATATATATATATATATATATATATTTCAGATAATGAAACTAGGTATCCGAAAATTTCGGATATCCGGTTTTGAACACCCCTACCCATGGGTATACCCGATATCCAACATATAATTACTCGATAGCAATCTGACGGGTTTGGACAAACTTATTTAATCGGGTTTGGGTATGAGATTACCTAAACCTGTCCCAAATCCAACCTATTTCCATCCCTATCCTGGGCGCATTTTTCATGGCAAGTTCTAGTGAAATTTCAACAAAACAAAAATCATCTAGACTACGACTAGTATTAAATAATAATACCAACCCTAAACAAACATGGAATCAACCTAAAACAACCTAAACTAGCCATAACAAAGCCTAAAACATTTTCAAAATCCCTAAAAATTGTATTTTTATACTATATGTCTAGCATAAAAAAACCCCTCTCTTTAGCCAACGTTTACCCTTTATGTATTGAGTATGCCTTGCGCCTTCGACAACCGTTTCATAGACATAGCACATGGCGACATAGGCGGTAGGATTGTAAACCAACTGAACGTTTAATGAACAGTTTGTGAACTATTCGGAGAGAAGTTCGTTCGTTTAATAAACGAATATATATTAACAAACATTTCATTCGATTAGTTAAATGAATGAACTAGAACATAGATCTCATTTGTACAAATGTGTTCGTTAACGTTTGATAATGTGTCCATGAACGTTCATTCATTTACGTTTGTTCATGTTCGTATGTTTATATTGTTCATTTGTACATTTATTTATTTTATCTAAACTTTTTATATACTTACATAGGAAACCTCTTCCTTACCTTGTTGATGCATCATCCTTTTTTCCTTCTCATTATTCACATCGACGATTATTATGGACCCCGTTCCACAACAAGGGCTTAAGTTTTAGTGTTGCTCCCTGCCATTCACCTATAGCGTCATACGGGTTTGCCGATTTTATTTGTGTTTGTGAACATCTTCCTTTCCTTAATGAACGAACACAAACAATGAACATTGTCTTGTTCTTTTTCATGTTAGTTTACACCCCTAATAGGCAGATTTATAAAGGGCTTTGGGGTAGCTCAGGCTACCCCTCAACTTTGTTAGCGAAGTGCAAAATTAGTGAATTTTTTTTCTTCTTATCCGTTTTATACACAAAATACTCCTGAGCAAATATTACGATACACCTAAGTCTAAAAAAAATTGTGTTACCCTTGAAATTTTCTTCTAAATTCACCATTAATGACTAACATCATCATCCTCCATGGACGCCATTATGTGGCTATGTCTGTGAGGGTTTTGGAGAGCTACCCATTAAAACTTGATCGATACTCATAAACGATTAACCATTAAAAAAGTCCAGGTCTAGTAATTGGTAAAATACTATAAGAACAAGTAAAATGTCATTTTCATCCTTGGATTTCAGAGATATTTGTTGATTCCTTTCAAAATGTTTTTTTTTAAACTTAACTCTTATATAGCGTTCGTTTCATGGATTGTAATTGTCACACCCCACCAAGGAGAAAACACGGGGATGTGATTCGAAAGGTTTTCAAGCACAAGGTCCGAGCAACACATAAGATGTAATGTCAAATAGATATCATCATATGGTAAATGTAGTTATACAAAGTTGAAATAAAAGTAACATTGTCTGAAATTAGTGGTACAAATACTGAAAACGTAACGTGACCAACATTATTAAGTCTCAACCGGTGTAGGTGATGATACCACGATGTGCACAATCGAACCCCTCTCCCAAGTTCCTGCTCCCATGATTAATTACCTAAAAAACATGCATAAAAGGTTTGTCAACATAATGTCGGTGAGCTCACATGTGCTTAATGTACTATGTAAAGTGCTTGTGAAATTCGTGTATGACCAATCAAAAGCTAGCTGAGCGAATGATTACTGTGCAAACCATGAGTCCCATAACCAAACCTCTTGACTGTTGTGCCTCGCGCATTGTACAATAAAGACAACGTATATATAGTAGAATACTAACACTCTCTTGTATATAACCGGTTAGAACGACTAACCAAGAGTGGGGGTGTCAACCCAATAGATCTATTTAAGTGTTCCATGGCTACTGTTAGCTAATGGTTACAATGTAAATGTAAGTATGAGGACTGTTGAGCTCATGAACCGAATATCTCAGGTTCCACATGGTAGTCATGATAGAATATCACTAAAATGTAATTTACTAGAAATGTAGCATATTTATCCCCCAAAATGTAAACCAGTAAAACGGGTCGTGAAACTCACTTGGTGACTGGATGTATGGTCTAGTAAAACAGAGGAGTGAGGTAACCCATCATCCCGACAATAAGAGCCCTATGATTATCAAAGACATAGTAAGTTGTACGTTCTTTTCATTTACTATACAAGTTGTTCACCCCGACTTGTGGACCCTTGTGTCTGTTACATTTGGGGCATTGTTTGTGCATGTGACAATTATTATGTGTTTCATGTGTACTTTGTAAAATGTACAGTTTTGTGGATTTCGAGCGTTTTATTGTAAAAACGTATCTATTATTAACAAAATGGTACCCACATGTCATCATCGGTGTAGAATCCAACCAAATTAACACGTGTGGTAGTTTCATGGAAAAACAAATGTTTTAACACATGTTTATAACTTATAATATCAAAAGATAGCATTAACACATGTTAAAGCCGTATTAACATATGTTCTTTAAAAGTCCAAAACTTCATTATGAGGTTATACATTAAATTCCGCATTTCTAGACATCCAATCTGATTCCTACTCATTCGAATATGATTCAAAGATGTTCACAAGCATGTGGGTGCTCGATATTAGTAAAAAAACGTGTGTATGTTGATTCCAAGGTAAGTTTTGTTAATGTAGGTACACATCATGTTTAAGTTCTAAAAAATTATCTCTTTGACATAACATCAAGTGCATATGCGTTTATAAAACCTTAGCCATGAGTGTGTATGTCGATTATTGTGTTACATATGTGTGTGACATGCACGTATGCGGTTGTCTATTTATATATATTATATATACACACATATGTATGTTTGTAACCCGAAAACTAACCTATATAAGATCAAACTTTCATGAATAAAGTGTTAAGTGATGTTGACCGATTATCAAGACTAGATGTTAGAGGTCGGGTGTACAATGAAAAGGGCCGAGATCAATAAGAACAAATGGAAACTTGTGAAGTTTAAACATACCAACTCGAGAGATGATTGATCCGCTTGTTCTTCTCTTCGGCTTCTCAATGATGTGGCTCGACACTCTCCTTGAATCTGGCTCCTAATGGCTTGACCGATTGTGGTTTAGAAGAAAAATGTTGGAGTTTGGTTGAGGGTTGGGTTCGGTGGTTATGTGCCAAGAGAAAAGGGGTTAGTGTGTGAGTTTGGAGTGTCCATTGTGTCCCTATATATAGTGGTCGAGTTGTGTGAGGACAAGAACATAGGGGGTAAGTCTAATCATCTTGGATAGGGTGGTGATCAATGGTTTCAAACACTAATTGATATAAGATGTTGACACAAGAATGTCATGCATTCTTCCTTGATTCTAGCCGATTAGGGACAAGAAGCAACACTTAGGGATGGATGACTTGGATTGGAAGTTGATCCTTGTTTGGTCTAGTGTCTAAATTGGTATAAGTTGAAAACCAAGCACATGCTCATGGAAGTCTTGGGGTTTGGTCGAGTATAAGACAAGGTAAATTGTTATCAACTTTAGGTGATGGTGATGGCTCATTCATATTTCCTTCTTGAAGCCGATTGGTGGCAAGGTTAGACTAGAATATTCTATCACATAGAAGTGTGTATATGATGGTTGTCATGCTCTAGTTTAGTGCAAGGTTTGGACATTCCCTTGAAAGTGACTTGTCATGGGTTTTGTTGGGTTGTTTTCGGTCAATGTATAGTCTCAAGAGGAGATCAAATATTCTCGGTCATGATCAAGCTTTGGGAGGTGGGTTTTTCTTGAAAATGATCTAAAAGGGTATAAATAGAATGAGTTGGAGATTTGTCTTATGTAACATGCATGCAAAGTAGGGACAAGAACAAAAATCAAGGTAGATTGTTTATATGGGTGGGTATTCAGCCGAAATGACGAAGAAGAAAATAAGGGGTTTGTTGGTTTCCAAATGGGGTATATGATCTTCCATGGGTGTGTGTTCATGATAACCATTTTTGTGCAATTTCAAGACAAGACAAACATTCTTTGTTTATGCATATATATACATATATATATATATATATACACGTGTGTGTGTTAGGGTAGGTGTCTTCATCAACCGAATTGTGTGTGTATATAGCTTTATATGTAGATTAACTTATCATGTGTGAGTGTATGGAAATGATCCTTTAAGTGTTAACACGTGTATATTTGGTTTATCTATAAGTTAATAACATGTGTTGTTGGATACTATTAGTTTATATCTACATCTGTTGGTATCTTGATAATGTTTCACGATTTTTGTGTGTGTTAATTCCATGAAACATTTTGTGATTTATTTGGATTTCAGTGTATTGTGTTGTTTTCCACTTTGGTAATGTCACGTGTATTGTTGTTTTGTCCAAACATGGTAATTGGATACCCGGTTGCTCTCTGTTGAGTGGGTGATTGGCTTATTTGTTCAATGCCAATTGTCTCAGATATTTTGGGTGTTGTATGCTGTCACAATCCGACCCGAGGGATCCTAGATGAAACCACAGATTGATACAACATTCACGCAAATGCAAGCAATAGCGGAAGCAGTATACAAATAACTAACTTTATTAATATAATTTACACATTTTGTTTATATAATACTTGTTTACTAAGATGTATCTAATCTCCAAACATACTGGTTCGGGTGGTTTCTATGGTTTCTCATTCGTCTTCTAGTCCATGTGCTGCTACCTTAGCGACCTGAGAAAACATGCCAAAAGATGTCAACATATAATGCTGGTGAGTTCACAGGTTTTTATAAAACGTTCCAAAAGTGTACCAAGTTCAATCATGTCGATACTATGTCACGTGCACACTATGTAGGCGTACGTAATGCTACTACTACGATTAGAAAACCATTACTGAACAAGAATACATGAATACGAATACAAGTATACTCCTGCCCGAATAATGAATACATAAGTCGAGACAATATGCACCCGTCCAGCTCCCAGCCGTCGAGTAGAGCAGGTCACACCCAATAGATCTGTCCACATTGCCCCCGTTGTGCTACCACGCCCAACAAATCGTATAGTAACCAAAAGTCGACCATAGTATGACATAAGTTTTAAGAATACGAATACGTAGCATGTTTCTCCTCCGAAAGTAAAACCAGTAAAAGTGGGGCTGTGAGACTCACCTTAGGTTGTGTTCTTCTTAAAAGCTAATAAACAATGCAATGATAGTCCTAGTATCGGCGACCTATCATAAGATGTATTTAAGTATCCAGACTAATGAACAATAGGTCAACTAGTCCCTGAATGTCCAGACCATAACCGTGTACATTTGAAAACATGTTTGAACGTTAATCTGACCACACAAGACAATACCCGACAACCCATTGGTGACCCGACATCCCTCGTGTTAGTCAAATACAAGTAACCAAGCAATCACATGTAAACATGTACTTAATACGCACAACAGTTCACCAAGTCAATCATACAGTCCACATACTGCATATACGAGTCCAAACACGTATTATTAGGTTTCTAGACATGTCACGGGTTCCCAATATGTTCCTAGGTGTCAAACCATGTTTCGGGATCTCAAAATATACTTACAGCAGCAAAACACACGACTAGGAATCAAAACACGCGACTAGGAAACAAACTGGCAGTTAGGAATCCTAATTACTACCTTTACAGTCGAGTAGGAATCCTAATTGCTACCTTTTCAGGCAAGTAAGAGACTACTCGCCCCCTACAGGTGGCAATTAGAACCCTAATCACCCCTGGACAGGCGAGTAAGAATCCTACTCGCCCTGCAGACCAGGAGCCACTTTTCGCGCGTTCAACCCTCCAAATCATGTCTGAAACATGTAAAAACACTCAACATCAATCCAAAATCATCAAGAAACACATCTTAAATGAAAACCCCAATTTATCATCAGCCTATCGCCCTAATTGCAAGCATTTTCCAAAATAGAATAATATTATGAAAACATCACATCAAAGCATGCATAACTTACCCTAAATGGCAAATAATCATATTTCATCACATAATCACGTTGCAAATCATCATCCTACTGTTACTACATCATTCTAGTATAAACCCTAACATCATAAAATCATCAAACCAACCCATAACATCCTAAATCCTCCTAAATCACTCAAACGGTTCAAAACGCATATTATCATCAAAACACATCAAACAACCTTCAAACTCCTAGATAATCATCCTAACAACTTATCCATATCAATAACACTTCAAACACACAAGAATCCCCATGTTTTAATCATCAAAAACCATTCTTTGCATTAATCCATCACATAGAACTCATACAAAGGATTAAATTTGTTTTAAAACTGTTTTTCAAAGGTTTTCAAAGACACAAACTTCACAAAACCAGGTCTGGACCTTTAGGATCAAAATAACAAAATTACAAAAGCTTAGGATGAATAACACACCTTAGCTTTTGCTAGAAATGATGTTTAAGGCTTGGAAATTGTAGATTTAGGGCAAAAACGGGTTCTAGAGGTTGAATATAGTGTGAGAGAGGTTTGGCCGAGTTAAGGTTTCACAAATGATGTTTTACAAGTCAATTATGGTATTTATAGCTGTTCTAGTCGTTTCAGATGTCACACGCGAGTAGGAACTGCAGGTGGCAATTAGAACCCTAATCGCCCCTGCAGGTGGAAATTAGGAATCCTAATCGCCCCCTGTAGGCTATTGTGAGTTTTCGAGGCATTAAACACTATTTTAACACATGTAAGCACATATTCACATACCGACAAGTTATATAATAATTATAAACACATAATACTTGATAATTAACACGTTCACATTCGTTCACCAATCCCCGGGACTCGAGACTTGCGTGTATGCATTAAATCCGACGATTCTACAAATCACCAACCTTTGTACACATAGTTAAGTATAATGTATGCATGACTCACTAAGGTAGACTTAGTAGTTTAACAAAAGTTACTAACCTGAGTTTGCCGGGTGTCACATCATCCCCCTGTTGAAAGAATTTTCATCCCGAAAATTGCACAAGACCGGAAGAAGGAACAAAAAGGAAGAAAATTTTTCAGTTGTTATACGCTCTTCATAACTAACACCCATAATATACAAAACAACTGAAAGCATGTATTCACCCAAAACAGTAAAACGGAAAAAGAGGAATGGTACACAGAACTTACTTGATTGCATAGCTCAAAAATATAAATCTGGGTGATCAGTATCGTATACTAACACTCTCCTAGTTGGGCCCTATGTCAACACACGCACTATTAGTTTTTGTTTTACTTGTTAATGGTTATGCGTGGGGACGAGCTCGAGCATATGGTTTCTATTTATAAAGTTCCATGTGCCTATTTTACAATGGTTTATATTTGTCTAAGTTTCCTTTCATCTTATTTGTACGAAGTCCATATCACAAGTGTCAAGTGTTTAAGTCCAAGTATCCATTCAAGTCGTAGGCGTCTATGTCTCATTCCTTTATTTCAAGTCTAAGGTGTCCAATGTCCAAAGCTCGCATGTCACATTTCTAGTTCTACCAAGTTCGCGTCTTAGATCCAATGTCCAAATGTTACAAACTAATATCCGTACCAATATATATATATAATCGTGATAAATAATATATATTTATATGTTTAGGATAGGGTTCATGTAGGAATATTGGTTTGTGTGAGAAGTGTAGGAAGGATTAAAAATTGATATATATGCATATTTTTTTTGACGTAATCATGATGTTTTGAATTGTTTTGGTTAGAAAAAACACCAAACATAACAAATTAATAACCGAAAACAATGTATTTTAAGCAGAGTGTTTTAAGTAATTACTAGGGTGTTTTATCTGTAATTTAAATTTAATGACTATAATACATTGGATTGTGTTTTAAATTTTTATATATTGTTGTGTTAAGTATTTTTCAAGCCAAAACAACCCAAAACATCATTCCAAAATAAAAAACATGATGCCTACATGTCAATTCTTAATCCTTCCTACACTTCTCACACAAAACAATATTCCTACAGGATCCTCTACCTATATGTTTATATGATATATGTTAGTTCAATCTAATTAGTGTCTTAAGTTCTTAATGTCCAATGTGTCGAGTCTAAGGTCTCTAATATTATTAGTTCGTCTCTAGTCCATATGTCCGAGTCGATATATCCTATAACTTAAAGTTCTAATATTACGAGTTCGTAGGCGCATTCAAATGTTCCATGTCAAGTACACCATTGTCTTATGCTCATTTCTAGTCCAAAGTGTCCACAAGTTGATGTCCATTCAATAGTCTAATGTCCAACTCCAAATATCAAATTCAAGGTGTTAAACTAATATCCGATCTATCTTATGGTTTGGTCCTCACTCTTGAACCATCGTTCGCGTTGACTAGGCTGACCCGGTTGACTACAGTTGACCGGGGTTGATCAGTTGACTTTTGTTGACCAAGAGTTTGACTCGTTGCTTGACCTGTCTCCTTGTCCTAAGACCGAACCATTCCCCATCGACTAGTTTGTCCATCCTTGACAATATTGTAGCCCACCAATATGGCTCCATCCATACCCATCACGATCTACCATTAGAAACCCGAGACCACCACTGATCTCATCAACAATCGGTCACCACCGTCGCTTGACACCGATTACCCCTGTCACGACTTCCAGCATCAACAACCATCACCATCACTAACCATAACTCACCTTATCTCCTCTGTCACCGTCGTCCGTCCCTCAACAACAATCATCCATCAACACCACTGATTCTAGGATTATTATCAAGGGAAAAGAGGTGGGTTAAGTTGGGTTTTACCTTTACAGCCAGATGACACCAATCAGCTACCGTCGCTCGACATCATCACCGAAACCACCGTTGTTGCCGCTTCCTTCTTCGTTGACAGATCCGGCCGGCGGAGGCCTTGGCCGGTACCCTCCTTCTCCTTCATCTTCCTCTCTCTCCTCTACTTTCCCTCTTCTGTCTCTACGTCTTGCTCTCTCTTTCTCTACGCATCTCTCTCTCTCTATTTTATAATAATTAGTAAAGTAGTGAAAGTGAGGGTGTTGTTTTTGGGGGTTCAGCCGCCGGAGCTCCGCCGGGGGCGGAGGAGACCACTGGTCTCCTTCTCTCTCTATTTTACACACTCACTCTCTCTCTCTCTCTCTCTCTCTGTAGGTGTGTGTGTGTGGTGTGTGAGTTGAGAGTGTACAGATGTGTGTGTGTATGATTTTATAAAAAGAAATGTGGTGTGTGTCAAAAAGAAGGGAGGACAAGTGTCCTCCTCTTGATGACTCACTAGGTTCGATCGTGTCGGGCTCGGGTTTGTATCGTGTATTAGCTCGGTCTCGTAATGTATATTCTAATAATATTATATATATATATATATATATATTAAATGGTTCAGTTTTTAGTTTCGCACATAACCGACTTGCTTATTATTTGTTTTGTTAACTAAAATAATAATAAAAACGTGAAAAATTTTTGTGGGTCGGTACCGGGTTGTTACATATGCATAAACGATAATCCATTGAGTTTCTGCAATAGCTCGGGCTTTACTAGACTAGGGGGATAGTGAGTGCAAAAATGTATAATATGCACGTGAAATGACATAATTAAGTAAAATGTGTATGGATCTTGACCCGGATCGTTGGCTGGTGTCACAGTAATGGAATTGGAATTCATGTGAGAATTATAATTTTTTTTGGAATTTAGGTGTGCTTTTTAATAGAATAGAATGAAATCTCGATGGAGTTGGAATGCAGATTCCCTTCCGTATGTTATTCAATTACAATTCATTCTTTTGTTGAAACAAATAACATAAGAAGTGGAATACACATTCCAATTCCATTCCATTATGTGAAACAAACGCTACCTTACGGTTTAATATTTGTTGCAAAAATACATATAATGAAACTAAGGAGACGAAAATGAGATTTATTGTACAATGTGGTCTATTTGGCGGGCGTGGAATGAAGTTATTTTTAGACAAGAGCAAGCATCGGTGAGTTGTTCAATGGAAGAAATCAAGATTATGAGTTTCCTTTGGATGAAGAACAGGGCAAGAATGTCGGACTTAACATGGGAAGAATGGAAAAGCTTTCAAACAACAAGATTGGGGTAAATATTGATTACTGTTTTTGTGGGGTTAAAATGGCCGGAGGGCCGTAGCTTATTGTTGAGAGCTGTTGTTCCCACCTTCCATTTTTCAGACTTAGCCATTTTTTCTTGTTTGTTTTACACAATCCTTGGATGCTTTTACACATATGTTCAAGGCCCTTTCCAAGGGAACTTGGGGACTTGTTAAACACCATTTATTGAGCTCGTAAGATGCCTATCTTCCATGGTTAATTACCTCTTTCGGCTTCACTAAAGTATATGTAGTTTTACCCAAATCGATCCGTTAAGGCCATAGGTTTTACAAAATATTACTTAACTAATCAAGAATTATAACAACCATATTATCAACCCATTGGACACTTGTTTAGCTAAAAACATCATCCTATTTGTTTATTTTGACATGGTTCTTAGATTCATCCTCTAGTAAAACCGTAAAATTCCCAAAATGCCCTAATAGCAAATATTTCAATCTAGCCACCCGTGGGCGACACAACTTGGTTAGCACCTAGGGATGGCAATGGGTCGGGTTTGGGACGGGTTTATGTAATCCCAACCCCATACCCGGTTAGGTATGCTTGTCCCAAACCCGGCCCAAAAACCCGTCGGGTTTGTGTCGGGTAATTACCCATCGGGTATCGGGTATACCCGCGGGTTTCGGGTAAACCCATTAATTTTTAAAAACTTATCCATTGAGTATATCCGACCAAAAACCCGACGGATATCTATTAGGTAACTATTAACCAATTACATTTAACATTATTAAATATATATGTAAATTATTACAATGTATAAATATAAAATAATTAAATCATATAAAAACACTCAAAGGCATAGATAACAATTAGTATACACTAATTTTTTATAATTTTTAGCAGAAGATGACAATCTAGATGGATAATTAGATATATTATGCATACATATTTAAAAAGATATATTAGAAATTATATTGGGTATCTAATCGGGTAAATGGGTATACGTTATCGGGTAATTGGGTCGGGTAAACGGGTATATCATCAAATCCCAAACCCGTCCCAAACCCGCGAAAAAAAATAAAAACTAATCCCATACCCGGACCCATACCCGATTACCCGACCCAAAACCCGTCCCAAATGTGTCGGGTTTCGGGTTTACCCATCGGGTTCGGGTTTGATTGCCATCCCTATTAGCACCCCAATGTTTTTGTCTCGTTAACATGTTTGAAAACCCCTAAGCTCTTATGAACTTAGTTTTCACCATTCCCATTATTTCTTTATTACCAAGACACTTCTAGGCGCACTAACGCGCATTGTACAAACTTATAAGCATGACTCACCCATTTGGAACCCACCCTTCATGTGGGTGGCTTATCCACATATATAATTGTCCATGGCCCTATTTTATACTACGGACTTACCCAGTAGTGATGACCCATTCTCATACCTCTCGAATCATCCATATGAATCTTTGACATAATGTGCCCTTTTCATTCCAATTTAACAACCTGTGGAAAATCATCAATTTACACACATTAATATCTCGGGATCCAAATGATGTTCCACTACCAATCGACCCGTCTAACTTTTTAATTCTTAATGCTTGGCATAGAAGCACTAAGTACCAGATTCAAAATATGTTCACTTCATCATTTAACCCGTTTACCTTATCATTCATAATATCCCTAATACTCAGAATTAATTCACGGGTTCTAAAGAATCTAACATCTTAATTCATTTGATCCATCTAATCTCAATTGACCCATTTATAAAATTACTCATTTATCTAATCAGGCGTCCCAACCCGAACTTAACAATTTTCTTCCATTTAGGTGATTCTAACCCATTACAAGCTAAAATCCCATATCTCATAGCCCCTTTTTATGAATAAACACCTATTCTTTATTAACAATATAAAATCCATAATTTTCAAATGTTTACACAATATTTTAGTTTCTGAGAGACTTATTTAAGATAAGTCACTTACCTTGGCCTCAATTGTGCATTCCTTGACCCATTTAGTTCGTTTGATCCAATTTGTTTCAAGCCTCCACCTAGTTTGACAAGATCACTTCACAATACTCAAGATTAATTTAAGTTAGTCATTTTGTCAAATAACCAACTCATATCATGAGTTTTTCACACACCAATTTCATTCAAACTTATGCTTAGGTTAGTTTGACTTCTAGGAGTCAAACTAATATTTTACATGTTTGTATGCACATACTCATAAAAGCAATAGTCCTAATCAAGAACTATCCCTTTTTAACATATTATTTATTAGGTCTAATGCACATTCCAACTTCTCACTCAATCATCTTAAATGGTGAGATATTAACATACAACTTTTTGTCTATATTTCAACTAGACATTTATACAAACACTTGGTGTGCATCATCTTTTATGTAACAACCCGACCAGGAGGGGGCTGGACGAAATAACAAATTAATGCCAAACTTGCACGACGGAAGCAACCAACGACTATAATAAATATCCATACAGCTTCTAGTCTCAAATTAATATAAATACAAGAATTAAAGTATACTAATATCTATTGCAGGGACGAATCGTGACAGTCATTGAAGCATCTTTTGTTGTTATAGTTCATAAGTCGATCCATACTTCTACCATTGCTTAAATCAAGTGCTCTAACCCGCAACACTTATAGCCCGAACCTTCTATCAAGGTCCTCTACGAACCAAGATCTTGAGTCTCTAACAATCATCACCTCTAATCCACATTACACGAACATAATCTGTATACTTCGTATTCATCCAATTGCAGTACCTAAAACACATGCTTAAAAAGAGTTGGGTTAGCAATTACGTTGGTGAGTCTGTATAAGTAGTTTAGTGGATCCAAAACAAGTTTTATCATTTCATAAACATATTTCAAGTTCACACAACACATGGTGATGTATAAGCAATACCTCAAACCTAATCGCATAATCTATCTACTGCCATTATAGATTCTCATGGCAAAATACATGTCACAACGGCCCCGTAGACCTCAGTGGACGGTTTCCTGGTTCCCTAATCCTGAGTCCACTATGTGTGGGGGTTTCCCCAAGTAGTACTATCCACATATTAAGTGGCCCAATGCCCTGGGTTAATGAGTGTCAGTGTTATCCGTATCTAGTATCTTGTCACATCACACAGTTCAGACACAACAAGCATATGTTTACCCCAAATAGTTAAAAATGAAAAAAAAGGAGTTCACAAAACGCACATCACGTCTCACCGTCACATGGCATTCCAAATTAAGATCCCAATTAAGTTACTAGCAAGATCTTACTCAAGTTTGTAAACATTGGTGTGTGTAACCAACATCGCCGTTACACGTGTGTACGACTAAGACCTTTAGTTGTTCATGTTATCTAGTTCTTAGTTCTTGGGTGCTTTACATCTCCAAACTATAATCGTGTTATCAACTATCTTAAATTCACATATACCTCTATTTGTCCAAGATCTTAGATGTCGTACTCTTAGTTCGATTCTAATCATTAATGTTGTCTTAACATAAATCAATCAAATACACATTTAAGTCCCAAACACATATGTTAACTCATTTCTACTTTTATATCTTATGTGTCCAACATTTTATACGTCCTACTCGGGTTCCTATGTCCAATTATGTCATTGTTATAACTAGTAGAGTCCCAAGCCATGTTTATAGTTTAGTCATGTTCAATGAGTTATGTATATCTTTTCAAATGTCCAAGGCATAATATCCAAGCTATCGCTATCTCTATACATCAAGTTCTCCATAGATCTTTTTTCTGAATAGGAGTCCTCATATATATATATATATATATATATATATATATATATATATATATATATAATAAATATAATTTTTGTCATTTATTTTTGTAAGATTGGGTCGGGTCCAACATATTGGTCAAGTCCCCACACATGCCTCGCGAAACGAGTATAATAATATAACTTAGATGACTCGGGTTCTAGTCCATACCTCTCGAGTCTCCTTAGTTGACGAACCTAGTGTCCTTTGACTTATGTTGACCAAGTCAACCCAGTTGACTCGACTTCTAACCTGTAACCAATCTCCTCTGTCACCATTATCAACCAATCATCATTTATCGTCACCATCCAAGACTACCACTATAACTAACCCATCACTTGTCACAATTGCTCACCGTCATCTCGGTTGGTGTAAATCTGAAGTGAAGTACAAAGCGTCCCCATCGTGTCTTTTATCGGACTTTCCAGCCCTATTGATCACCACCGTCTGTCTCTCTGTTTTGATAGCAGCCGACTGTTTCTCTGTTTTGACCAGACCTATACCCACCGGAACTCACCACCGTTACTGGACCGACAACTATCATCATCTCCTATTGTTTCTGCAAGGACCCATTACATGGACCTCCATCGCTGCTCAAACACCGTTGTTAACCACCATCATCTTCATTGGGGTGAGGAGGTCGGCTGAAGGCCAAGGCCGACGACCCTTCTCCTTTCATTCCTTACCCCCGATCTCTCTCTCTCTCTCTCTCTCCTCCCTGTCTCTCTGTCATTTCTCTTACCAGATTATAGGTGTGTGTGTGTGTGTGTGTTGTTTGAGGTAGTTTCGGCCTATAGGGAAAGGGACGCCACCGCGGTGACGCCATACTCCACCGCTATAACGGTGGTTAGTCTCCACCCCCATCCTTATGCTCTATCTTTCCTCTGTTCCTTAGATCTCTGTGTGTGTGTGGGGGGGGGGGGGGGGGGGGGGGGGGGGGTAAAAAGATGGTGGGTTCTTGAATTTATTGGGTTTTATAAAGGAGGGTGTTTAATGGTTTTCAACAAAAACCATTTGTTATCAAATGGATTTTGGTTTGGGGTTGTCAAAAGGAAGAGAGGAAAGTGTCCTCTCTTATGTGACTCACCTGGTTTTCGGGTGGGTTCGTTGACGTGCATTGGTTCGTCTCGTGTCGTATACTCATGTTATTTTAATCTCGTTTAGATAGTTATACGTATATATATATATGTATGTATTTAGATTTCGGTTTCGTATTAACAAATACATTTATTTATTGGTCATGACAGTAATGTCGCGAAAAAATTTTGGGTTCTAAAACCGGGTGTTACATTTTAACCACCATTTTCTTAGTTAACACATTGTTAGAATCCTCCATTTCACCATATCCACTGTCTATATACAATAATCATTCAATCATGCAATTTCATCATCTAATCACTCTTTTAATGTGGGTTTCACCAAAAGGCCATAGACCCATGTTTTACACCTAATCATCCTTCACATAATAGAACAATAATTTCATGTTTTTACCAAAACCATGATTTCCACCATGACCTAGCATGAATATAACCTCAAATTATATCAAATAAAAGGTTTGCCTTGGTGTTTATTAGACCTTAGATGACCCATATTTGGCTTCATGCACTCGAAATAGAGCTTCATCTGCCATTGATTCAAGTTTAAATGGTGTTTTTAGGGTTTGGGAATAATCTCCCCTTTTCTTTTCTCTGTAATTTGACACACACACACACACACAAACACACATACTTGTGTGTGTGTTCACACTGTTTTCAACTATTAACACTTCATGTTCTGGTAGCTATCAACTATAGTCCCTCAAATTTACCTCAAAACCTTTTGTTATCAAAAACTTAACTAACCAAGTTAGTTTCTAGTATTATTTTCCAATATATAGATAATAACATTCACTAGGTTATTTCCATATAGAACATAACCCGTATTCCCATCGTCTAAGCTCGTTTTAATATTTTGTTAATCACGCCTAATGACATAATAAGCGAAACAGATTGTTGGGGCGTTACATGTTTTGTATATGTGTATGTATTAGGGGGAAATGGACGCTCAACTGGTTTGCTTTTCACTTCACTGATTTCTACCAATCCTGCATGCCATATCACTTCACTGATTTCCTTCACCGGAACACCTTTTTGTAGGCAGCACTCCACTGATTCTTTACCCCACTATCAATTATTTTCACATATTATAATAATAATAATAATAATAATAATAATAATAATAATAATATATTATATGTTAGAAATATATAATAGAAGATATATTATGTTTTCAAGCAATTGGGTCCACATATTATTTATCTATTTATATATCCCTACCCACCCACACACACAATACACCTATAAATATAAATATTATATATATCTCCTTTCTCTTTACATACCTGCAATTAACAAAGAAAAATCTAACATACCTTCACAACTTAAAAGAATATAGAGAGGAGAGAAGAGACTAAAAAAAGAGAGAGATAAAAGAGAGATTAGAAAGAAATAATATTTTATATAAATTCACGGGTTCGCATCCGTTAGATAGAACCAGAAAAAGGTCCACGGGACCCCTACCAGCACTACTGGCGGCGGTGTGTTACCGTGCTGGTAGTGAGGTACCGTGACCAAATCTGGTTAGCGCCCCGTCCCCCTTTATGTAACACGGTGTGTTTTCGGGAATTTGTTTCGCTAGTTTCTTACTAGCTTGGTGGAATAAAATAAGATGTTTTATTGGCGGTTAAAAAAATAGTATAATGTAGTATTCGGAGGGCATAATCGTCAAAGCATGATAAGGGTGTGTGTAGTGGCTCGTTGTGGGGGCGTTTTAGCCTCCCATAGCGCCGGGAACACCGCCCCCCAGGCGCTATGGGGGCGTTTTAGCCTCATCCAGCTTTGTACATAACGAGCGTTTTGGATTGTTGGAAAATGGAATTGACCGTTGAACGGTCATATGAATTAAAAAAAAAAAAATCTCATCTCTATATATATACATGATATCCATATACTACACACATATGAAGCACACATACAATACACACATACAAACTATAACCCTCAAACAAATTCGACACACAAACAAATCATTAAAATGTCGTCCCCTCCTCACTCCGATGACTCGTTTATGAATCTATATAATCGGTTTTTTAAAGAAGACGACGCTGAAGAGGAGGCGGCCGTTACGAGTGCGGTTCAACTAGCGTGTAGCGCGGTTGAAGCTATAGGTACTTCCGTCCCACGGCCGATATTGTCTAGGCAATATATAGAGCGAGACCGTGTAGCCGCCAATGAGCGTTTGATGAATGACTACTTCAATGCCGATCCGGTTTACCCCCTGATTTGTTTAGACGAAGATTTCGGATGCGTAAAAACTTATTTTTGCGCATCACCGGAGACTTAGAGAACAACTATGACTACTTTAAGCAAAAACCCGACGCTAGAGGGTGTTTAGGATTCACCGCAATTCAAAAGGTGACTTCCGCAATACGTGTGCTCGCCTACGGGAACACGTACGATATCAATGATGAGTATTTGAAGATGGCGGAGAAAACCACACGCGATACTTTGGAGTATTTCTGCTACGGTATTTACAAATATACATTTGATTTTTTTTATATATATATATATATATATAGTACGTACATATTTTTTATATATACATTTGATTTTTTTAGGTATATGCCAATTATATGGAAAAAGATACTTGAGAAACCCGACATGGAGCGACCTTCAACAACTATATGAAGCGCATGTTCAAAAACATGGATTACCCGGTATGATTGGTAGTATAGATTGTCGTCAGTGGCGATGGTTATGCTTGTCCAACCGCATGGCGAGGTCAACATACACGCGGTGACCAAAAGGGACCAACGTTGGTTTTACAAGCAGTTGCCTCACAAGACATGTGGATTTGGTCAGCCTTCTTTGGTCTAGCCGGGTGTATGAATGACATAAATACTTTCCAGCATTCGCCATTGCTAGAGTCTTACATTGGCGGAACAATACCGAAATGTGGGTTTTATGCAAATAATAATTACTACGAGCATGGATACTACTTGGCGGATGGTATATATCCGGAGTATTCAATGCTTGTCAAAACGTTTAGTCAGACTCAAGATGAAAAAAGGCAATATTTTAAAAGAGTTCATGAGTCTGCAAGAAAGGACGTTGAGAGGTGTTTTGCCTGTCTTCAAGCACGATGACATTTTGTAAGAAATCCTTGTCGTATGTGGGAAAAAGAAAGGATTAGAATGGTGATGTATGCTTGTATCATAATGCATAATATGATACTTGAAGACGAAGGAAAGGCAATATGCCCAAATTATGTAGCAGGAGAAGATGTTCCAGGGACGCAAGCGACACAGCAGGAGAGATTCCAAAACAGTGCCATGTTGCGTTCCAAGGAGTTACATAACGCGTTGAAGGCTGATTTGGTGGAGGAAGCATGGTCGATTCGCCCGATTCATCAGAGCCAGGAAGAAGAAGAAGAAGATGATGATGATGATGATGATGAATTTTATGAAGAACAAGGAGAAGAAGAAGAAGGAGAAAACCAAGAAGGAGACGACGACGACTAGTTTTTTTAAGTATTTGTAACTTTATTTAAGTATTTGTTGTTTTTTACTATTTTTATCTTTTATTTATGGTTTGTAATTTTTTTTTTAGTATTTGTATTTTTTTTTGTTTTAGTATTTGTATTATTTTTATTTTTAATGAAATATTATTAAGTATTAAATATTCTTATTTAAATAAAAAACAATAATTAACCAATCATTACCAATCATTTATAACCCCCAACATAACCTTCCTTCCCACTACACCTCTTTTTCCATAACCCCAACATAACCCCTTTTCTATTACTTTTTAATATTTTAATCCTATAACCCCAACATAACTATCCACCACTACACACACCCTAATACGGGTGACCTAAGAAGAAATCATGATTGGCAATAAACCCTGAAACACGGTATCACACGCTGGTCCATTACCAAAGAAACAGCCACCAATCCATTTTTTATCATTAACTTATTTAATTAATAATAGTAATAATAATAATAATAATAATAATAATAATAATAATAATAATAATAATAATAATAATCCCCAACCATAATAAAATACCACTAACTTCTGTTCATTTGCAGTATAATTTGGATTAATGTCTCTGCATACATATTATTATTCTTCCATCATATCTTCTTCACAAACTATGATTTATTACTCCTCCAAATCATTCACCAATGTAACCGTTTTTTACTTCATTAATCCATCACCTCAACAGGTATTTAATCAACCTACTGTTCATTTATATATGATATTTGGATCAATTTAAGCTCCGTTTTCATATGTTAATATACTAATCTCACTTGTTTCCTACTTGCGTGTGTTATTATTAATATCTTATCGTCTTATCGATCGTGTTTACAGGTAATCAATCACAAACGAAGCTATTATTGATCTGTTCATGAAATATGAATCTGTTTAAGTTTCGTTTGATGTTAAATGACTTATTTCACTTGTTTATTACTTTAAGTGTGTAATTTGTTTGATTTTGACTGTTTATTGTGCTTGATCTGGAACTACTGGTACGTGTGGTGAGATTAGACATGGTTATAACTTTATAATGATGTTGACTAGCTATTTATTGCTGTTTGAATAATATGTACTGCATTATATGATAAACGTGACCTTTTATAGCATTTTCGTCTAGTTGCGTATGTCATCTGATAGATATTTTTCTTTGTTGTTCGAGGATTTAGGTTTTAAATTCAGTTCTGCTTAAATATTCGTGTTCTAGTGTTGATTTGTGTATGAAATAGGAATAAATTGAAGCTGTGTTTTGCTGTTAATTGACTGTGTGTAATTTGTGTGGTTTTTGACTGTTAGTCATGGTTGATCTGGAAGATATGGTTAGATAATGATGAAGACATGTTTAAATAATGATGTTGACATGTTTGAATAATCTGTAATGTCTTAGATGATAAACTATTATGATTTTTTAATTATGTTATTTAGTTTTCGTCTAGTTGCGTATGTTTTCTAGTTGAAAAAGTAAACGGTGCATCAACTTTGTCAACTGATGATATTTTTGTGTTAAATTGTTAAGAGGATTTAGTTTTCAATTTTTATCATGATAATATGATATAGTATTAGCTCCTGAACTAATCGTTCTGCTATAAGGCCGGCAGGTGTGGATTAGACCCCGTTAACGCCACTGAAATGGGATCACGCTGCCCTTGTGCTGCAAAAGAGGCGCCACGTCAGCAATGACTTGGCTGTTGGCCGTTAATACACACCGGCCAGCTAATAGTTGTGTTATATGGAGCTTATTAAATTGAAGCAATTATCAAACCTTTTGTTTTAATTGTATGGCTCCAGATTGGCTCTCTTTGTTATTGCATTTGTGTGTTTTTCTTTTGTTTGACCAGAGATCTGGATTCAATGATTTTATTCTGTTTTTTTTTTCTTTTTTTTATTTGTCTTTGACCTTTTCTTCTATTATGCTGGTCTAAGGAACGTGGTGTGTTACATGTTTCCATTGTTTTACCATCTTTCTAAACTATTTAAGATTTTGGATTATCTGTAAAACTAAAACAAAGAATTTTGGTTTTGTTTCCAAAGAAATTTGAATGAAGTTACTTATTTGATTTACAGGTGTGTTGATGGATTGATTGCTTGGTTAGGAAATATTAAAGAGTCTGTAAAGAGATGAAAGCGAACTCATCAGGTTTAATAGTTGGGATTTCAATTGGAGTAGTGATTGGAGCACTTTTGGCGATAATTGGACTGCTGTGCTTTAGGTTTCACCGGAAGCGATCTCAGATTGGTAATAGCAGTTCTAGGAGAGCAGCAACAATCCCGATTCGAGCAAATGGGGCCGATTCTTGTACAGTTTTATCGGATTCATCAATAGGTACGGAGTCATCAAGACCATCCATTCATAATGGTGTGTCATCTTGGTTTGGTGGGCACAGGAAGTCTCATGTGGTTTCAGCTTCGGGAATACTCGAGTATCCTTACAAGTATGTTAAATCACAAATTTAGTGTTATAAGTGTACTACAGATGTTTTTTCTTTAAGTTCTATATTCTGTTATTCTTATCGTTTACTTATTTTGTTTATCTTGATGAAACAGAGATATACAGAAAGCAACATCTAATTTTACTTCCACAATAGGCAAAGGGGCATTTGGTCCTGTTTACAAAGCTCAGATGTCCACCGGCGAGACTGTTGCTGTTAAAGTCCTGGCAACTGATTCTAAACAAGGCGAGAAAGAGTTTCATACAGAGGTACTGGTTATTGATACAAAACATCATCTTTCATTCTTGAGTAGTTGAGCTAAATCAATATCAGTCACTTTAGCATCTATTCATCTTCAAACTTTTTCAGCATGATGTTTATGACATTTATAAAAAAAAAAAAAAAAAAAAAACCGATGATCGGGTTATGTTTATATCTGATGGGTAGATACAAAAATGCTAAAAAGAATGGATCGAATATGGTCAAAACTTTGGACTCCATTTAAGTTTCATTTAAGTTTTCTGATAAGTATCATTTTATATCTATGTCTACAGGTTATGTTATTGGGAAGGTTACATCACAGGAACCTTGTGAATTTGGTAGGATACTGTGCAGAGAAGGGACAACACATGCTTATATATGTCTACATGAGCAAAGGCAGTCTATCTTCTCATTTGTACAGTAAGTGGTCACATAACTTTACTCAGAACTTAAATTGTTTTTCATCTAATTAAAATCTCATTAAGTCGCCTTCCCCATTAACTCCATTCAAGTCAAAATTGAATAGCACCAAGGTGTAGGTGAGTGTGGGGGATGGTATGGGCCCTTTTATTATGTAATCAACTAGGGGTGTACAGAACCCGTTGAAACCAACTCCACCCAAATAGAAGTAAGTTGGCTGGTTTACGGTTGGGCTCGGTTTTGGAACTTTTAGAACTGGCCATTTAACTTTATTGTTTATATTTTTTCATTTTCGCGATATACATATTCATGAACCATCTTTATGATTCTAGTATAAACTAACTAAAACTTATATATATATAAAGAAAATTGGTTCAAATCACCCACGAATTGTTAAACCGATAGACCCACCTAACCCGGCCAGTTTGGTTTGTCGTTTTCTGACAATGATTTGACCCAGATTTTTCTTTGCAACTATGGTTTTGAGCTTTTTCGGACAGTTTTTGCTCAATAGATTGCTTGAATCATACCCTTTACACAATATATTAATCAAAGTTGTACAACTCTTTGAAATTTAGGTGAAAAACATGAATTATTAAGCTGGAATTTGAGAGTTCAAATAGCTTTGGATGTTGCAAGGGATTAGAATATCTCCATGATGGGGTAAAAGCACTGTTCTTTCTTCCATCCTTAACTACATCTTTTTTTTTTTCTGTCTTTTTAGGTTTCAAAATGGATGGGGTTGGGTAACATGTTAAAATGGGTCGGTTTGACCCAAAACACTTTCTTCCAAGCTTTTTTTTTTTTTTGCATATGGTACGAAGAATATAACAATTTTAATATTAATGTAGCTCTTCTGAAAATAATGATCAAGACATTTTATGCAGTACTTTAAAAGTTTATCCAGTAATTTAACTATGATGCTTATTAGATATTTTGATATAACTTCAGGCAGTTCCTCCAGTTATACACCGAGACATTAAATCTTCCAACATCTTGTTGGATGAGTCCATGGGTGCTAGAGTAGTGATTTCGGGCTTTCGAGGGAGGATATGATTAATAGAAATGCCTCAAATATTCAGGGAACTTTTGGATATCTAGATCCTGAATATATTTCAACAAGAGCTTTCACTAAGAAAAGTGATGTTTACAGCTTCGGGGTATTGCTATTTGAGCTTATCGCGGGACGAAACCCTCTGCAAGGTCTATTGGAGTTGGTTGAGCTTGTAAGATCTTTTTCTCAGTTTTCCATTTGGTTTTATTAACTGAGATGTGTTTAAATTGACAAAGACTAGAATATAACATCTATTATAGGTAGCCATAATCAAACTGAACTGATCTATATGCTCACCCTTTTCTATCCGCATTATTGTATAATAGTAATATTATATATGTACGTATGTGTTTATACACCCAGGGTGATGTTCCTGTACAAAGATCATATTTCGTGAGAAGTGTGAGAAGGATTAAAAATTGATATGTAGGCGTCATTTTTAGACTCAGTCACGATGTTATGGATTGTTTTGCCTAGAAAACACCAAACATATAAACCGAAAACAATGTATTTTAAGCTTAAAACTTAAAACACCATGCCAAGAACATTAAGCGGTGTGTTAAGTAGTGTGTTTTAGCTGTGTTTTAAATTAATGACTATAATATATTTCATTATGTTTTAAATTGTTGTGTTCGGTGTTTTTCAAACCAAAACAACCTAAAACATCATTCCTAAATCCAAAGCATGATGCCTACATGTCAATTCTTAATCCTTCTCACACTTCTCACGAAATATGTCATTTGTACATGAACCTAAACCTATACACCAGTGTAAAATAGGGGTGTTTGGATATGCATTTTACAACTAGTTATAGTTATTTGATGTTACATAGTATGAAATTAGATACTCAAGTAATCAACTATAAGAAAATGTGATGCAAGATAGCAGGGCCGGCTCAACTATATTGGGGGCCTGAAGCGAAATAAAAATACGGGGCCCTATTTATAAAAAATAAAATACTGAAAAAGAATACAAAATTTGCTGGAAGGAGGAATTGATCTTCTAAGCTGCTGGTTAACAACTCCCTGCCCTACCCAACTGGGTTGTTCCATCTATATATTCTAATCAGGTTTATTTTTATTATATATAATCATAATTAGGAAAATTATGAGGCCCTTAGAAGTTGGAGGCCCAAAGCAAAAGCCTCATTTGGCTTGGGCTTGAGCCGGGCCTGCAAGATAGTGTCTGGATGTGCTCTAGATGCTGTGATAATCAAATGATACAAAAATATTTTTTAATTATTATTTTATTTAAAATATAACAATCTATTTTCTATTAACTATACAGTTATTCTACACAAATTGTTATGGACTTATGGCATCTTCCAATGTTTATATTGACTTGTTATGTTTCATGGATACAAACAGGCATCCTTAAATACCGGAGGGCAGGTTGGATGGGAGGAAATAGCCGATTCACGTCTCGACGGGAACTTTGATGAGCAAGAACTAAACGACATGGCCGCGCTTGCATACAAATGTGTTAACCGTTCACCAAGAAAAAGACCAGCAATGAGGGACACAGTACAAGTGTTGTCTCGTATATTAAAAACGCGACATGACAAAAGACATCACAAGCGTTCTAAATCCGACATTGTCATTACCATAGGTCAATCCGATCGCCAGAACTCAATGAATAGTGAACACCGCCGGGTTGATTCTATGGACAGCATAGCTGATTCCGTTGACGTATAGGGGTGTGTTTGGATTATGAGTATGGGTTTTTAAAGTTAGACTTCTCTCCATGCTCATTCCTCTTCGTTTCATAGTGATTTTCTGACTACAAACCAAAAACAAACTAAAAGGACTTTTTTTTCTTTCTTTGGTTATAATTTGTTCATTTGTTTTGCTTTTTATATTTGTTTTTGTGTAATATATGTATTCGGCCAATTTAACCAAAAACCGTGTAACCCAAAGCACATAGCCCGGGTTTTGGTGTGGACTTGATTGAGGAAACTAGGGCTCAAAATCAAATAATGTCTCTTTTACCTTTGTAAGATTAGAAGTGTTAAAAACGGTAGATCAAAAAAAAAAGAAAAAAATAAAAAAAGTTTAGATGAAAATGAGTCCGGTTGGTAGATCCATCATGTATTTGTCCATTATTTTTTATATTTTCATTTTAAAACGTTAATATAATTGCATTAAATTATATATATTATATATATAACATAATTATTAGTATTAATTAATTATTAATTAATATATTAGTTTTACAACTTATATGAATAGTGCTATCACCATTCATTAGGTGCCATGTGGTAACAAGGTTTTTCCGTTCCTTTTTTACGTTTTGTAGGGTTTAAGATTTAAATTTAGGCTTTTTATTTTATTTCCTTTTTGACTTTTTTTTAACGGTTTAGATGCCGTCGTATTAACCGGTCTTTTGGCTTTTACGTTTTTTACCGGTTTAGGGTTTCAAGTTTATTAATATGATTAATAAACTATAGTAATATGATATTCTATTTCTTTAATATCTTAGGGAGCTAGTTTAACACTCCCAGTCTAATAGTTTTTTATCATGACTTAACGAAACTACACTAACGGTGTTAGTGGTGTGGACTGAAACTGAAATGAATCAGAAAACTAATGGCTTATAAATGCAATTTTTAAACTAGTGTTAAAATCAGCAAACCACAATTACGAAAATTAAGGTTTTGGCTCAATGTGGGTCTTCTAGAGGGCTATCCTCTTTTTAAAATTCTAACACTCTTCTGCATCTTGCATCGAAAGATATACGTTATCCAGAAATATAGAAATAACGTACGCCACTTGTTGACAAAAATTATAGGGTCAAATCATGGAAAACTTCAAATTTACGATGTTTTCTTCTTAAGAACTTTAGAAATCTTTAGGATCTAGAACAAAAAATGAAGCAAATAAAAGGACACCTATATTGAAGTTTCTAACATGACTACGTTTTTTTTTGTTTCACATGAACAAGGGTTTCTTCTCACACAGTCACACTTCTACATATTCTAAGTTCTGTAAGGGTACTAAATTCTTAATTTATGTAAATCACTTTAATTTGTCATAGAACTTAAAACAAATGTCATTTATCCTCACGTTGATGTATCTCTAATACCAAAGATATGTGGCTCGTTGTTTAATTAGAGAGGTCGAAACTTGATATATTCATGGTGAAAAGAAAAAAAACCGGTTTAAAGCTGAAACCGTTTTGTAATGGTTATTGAGGAAACCAGTATGAACCAATCTCAGCTCTAGGGTAAGTAAAGTTAACCATTGGCTTTGGCTTCCCACTTTTGTGGGGCCGCCAATTTTACAATTTTCTCTTTTTTTTTTTTTTTTTTTTTTTTTGAACGGCAAATTTCACTCCTTGTGGGACTTGAACCCATGACCTTCCCTTAGGTGTTCCTAGAAGCTTTGCTTCTACCATTGGGCCACCACCCCAATAATTTTACAATTTTCTTATACATGCAATTTGGGCTTGACAGGTAAATTAAAGTATTAATTATATCGATTCGTTGATACATGAATGTAAATTGTTAAGCAAATTTAAAGTGTTTAAGCATTGTATTACTTTGTATTTGCATCAACACAACCATCGTATCCAGTTTATTAAGATAAACAAAAGAAAAAAAAATAGCAAAAGGGCCTCAATTTTGAAACTCGCTTTAGGCCTTCAATATCATTGAGCCAGCCCTGGTACGAACCATAGATTAAGAATTGGTTTGGGGTTTCTAGAAGTCAAGATGGTTTTTGGAACTTATTAGGAAAAAAAATATTTTTTATTTATTAAACTGGTTTTCTTTTATAAAAAAATATAATTAAGAAACTACTATTTAATCTACTATTTCGATTAACTAGTTCAGTTAATAACCTATTTGTTTTGGATGGAAAGTATTAGACATATTCGAATCGGTTATTGGCCAGACGGTAGTGACCTTTTTTACTATTAACCGGTTCGGGTAATAGTCTATATGTGCCCTAACTGGTTAACGATATGTTCATCTCTAGTTATGGTTGACTTCAATTTGTTGATATTTGTTGCTACAACAAATAAGAGACCAAGGATAATGACGAGATCTCTAAGGTAAAAAGGTTCAAGGGTTTCAGTTTGTCAAACGTAGGTTGTGGGGTCCCCCCATGTCTGCAATACATGGTGTAGGATCTTCTTATTATTATTCTTTTGAATTCTGGTTTGAAGGGACTTCAACCCAGAATGTTTTAGTTTATTATTATATATTGGTTTTAGTGAAGCATAGATCAAGCAAGAAGCAAGATCTAGAGAGTGAGGGGGAGGGGGAGAGAGAGAGAGAAGAGAAGAGAGGAGAGTGAAAGTGTGTGTTGTTCTAGTCAAGTGAGGTTGTACTTATAGAAGAAAGGATCTTCTATAAAGAGAAATCCTTGACTCAAGATCCATGACTGTAGTGGAGGGTTTCCCCTTTTTGATAAGTGGAAGGCTTTAGACACGCGTTTAATAGAGTTCACTCTTCCCACATGTGTTGGCTGGTTCTGGGAGATTCCAAACGTAAAGTGTGATTTCATTGGACACTGGTTTGTTCATTTTGCTACTTGTGGCAGCTGGTTTACTTTCGAACCCTTTTGGCTCTTAACCCTTTAAGCTATTTTGTATTATGGTCACAGTTTATTAAGCTTGAGCTACCTGCGTCATCAGCCCCCTAAGTCAGAGGTATTTGAGATGTAAGCTCGAATGCTTCTGACTTTTATACAACATTTTTATGGCTTGGAGGTTTCAAGGCTTATAGGGATGGAGCTTCAGCGCTTTGGGCGGTGAAGCTTCTGGATTTGAAATTTAAACTGATAGTTGATTTGACAGGTAGAGGCAGCCTTGCAGGTGACGGTTATTAATTCACCCTAATCATTATATTTACTACAGTAGATATTATTATAACTTCTCTTTATGAGAATCTTTACCCGTTAATCATTTACAATTGTCCAAAAACAAAAGTTCCTTCATCTTTTCTCCTTCGGGTACTCCCTTCAACAATCAGGTTAGTATCCTTTCTTCTCTTATTTCTTTCTCAGGTACTGAATATTTGTTTTGGTGGTTGTTAGAGAGAGTGTTTCAATTAGATAATGTGTTGAATTCACAAATAAAAACTCGATAAATTCAAGATTGTATTTTAACATGATTTGATTAAATCTATTGAATCTAAGTAGTTGACCAATTGTCATCATATTCATGAAAAAAAAAACTATAGCTACCCCTCTATCCGTGTGGCTTTCGGCGGCAATGGTGGTGGCACCGGTGGCCCTGGACCACTGCTTGTGGCTTGATTATGATAATTTTCTCTTGTATCGTGATGCAGATCGTCGGTTTTATGATCGGTGCAACCAGGATCTTTTTTCTTTGGTGGTTTGATAGGAGCAGCCTGAATCTCTTTACAAACCTTTTCTAAAATGACTAAAAAATCACTTACAACTGAGAATAATCTCAACCCTTCATCTTTACCGCAGTTCCCATGGAAGTAATCCGCTGTACTTTTCACAACAGCCATTATCCTCTTTTCTTCTTCAAGCATCCATGAAATATCCTCTTCTGCAGTCTCCACAAAACCAGTTAAAATAAGCCAGAACTCATCGCCTTCTGTGTCTTCTGATTGCTGTTTCAAATTCTTCATATCAGTGTTTAAAGATTCACGGGCTTTCACGAGCCCCCTGCTGAGTTTGGTAACAGAATTTGTTAACCCGTCTGTATCGATGATTGCTGCTTTTCTTACATTCTCGAGCTCGCTGCTCAAACCTGAAACTACCTCAACCCCAAGCCTGCAATAATGTTCATCTGCTTCTTCATTAGGAGCTGCTAGCAATATTTCTTTGGTTTCAGTGGAGCAGATGCTTTTATTGCCATCTTTGGCGGCACGAAACGCTCGTATACCTTCACCTCGCATGATTTCTTGAACTACAAAGTGTAGAAGTGTTGTTTTTCCATCGATTCCTTTGACGTCCGAGAGTTTTAAGAGTGTGTCGAGTTTGAATGCTCTTGCGCTGCCACGAAATGTTCCAACATTCATTCGGTTCCCTGTTTTTAGAACGGCTTCTAATAGTTTGAGGAATAATCGACTTTTTTTTAGTTCCCCACAAGCAGCCTATGGAGTTTGGTTAAAAGAAAACATAAATTATAGCAATCGTTTACCTAGAATTTTAGAGGAGCAAAACGGGTGGGTTTGATAACGGGTCAAGCTTGGCTATGAGTTTTAATTATGACTTTTTTTCTTTAAAAAAAGACCCTTTATGACTTACCAGTGTCTCGACCCGTTTAACTGGATTGAAACTGGCAACTCTAACAACTGTGAAGTCTAACCTCTAAAGTTTCAAATGATTCTTTAATGTTTGCTTCATCATCCTGAAGCGTGCACATGAACAACAATGATTCGAGCCTTTTAAACGCATAAGGTATTTCAACTAGAGCTTTTAAAAATCTTTCTGCTGGTCCAAGCTTGCTAAGATCCCCACCATATAGTCTTAGTTTCAGTTCTTCTTCAGCAGTTGGTGCCATTTTGAGCAAAGTTTGAACTATTTCTATAGGAAGCTCATTTCCTGATGAAAACCAGTAATAAATTTGTAATGTTGATCATCGAGCAATACCAAAAGAGGAAAGAGGAAAGAACTACCTTCTATAAGTGCAGCAGAAACTTCTTCTGTGGTCACATTTAAAGCTTTTAGAAGAATAGACAAGTTTTGTGCTTTCTTTGGATCAATTATTTTAACGAAATGTGTCTGCGCTTCTTTTGCTAGAGCACTTTTCATGTCTTGATCTTTTCCGGGTGCTTGATAGCCGAATAAACTCTCAATCATTTCTTCATTGAACCTGGTGTGATTAAAAGACTTGTTCATATTGAGAAAGTGTTTACATATAGACGATTAAATGTTAAAAGGCATAAAAAGTAAACTACTTACTGAAATGATCCTGATTTAATCTTATCCCAAACCATTTGTTGATCAGGTTTAGCCAGAACTTTATCCCAGAAGAATGGTTTTAGCTTTGTTTTAGAAGCATCCACTGGATCTGCACTTGCACGGCGTGGTGGTCTAATGCTTGCACAAAGTCGTCGAGGTGGTGGTGGGGGCCCACTTGCATTTCCTCCAGGGTTAGGTGGTGGCGGAGGGGGTGCTCCTGTTCCACCCGTAGGTGGCAGTGGTGGAGGTTCTTCTCCTGTAGGTGGTGTTGGTGGGGCTTCTCTTTGAGGTGGTGGAGTTGCTCCTGTAGGTGGTGGATGGTTAGAAGGAGGTCCAGGTGGGGTGGGGCTGGAAGGAGTAGTAGTCGGAGAGAAAGTCGACGGAGCAGCGACTGGAGAGAAACTTGATGGAACAGCGGTTGGAGAAACAGTTGACAGAGCAGCGACCGGAGAGCAAGTTGATGGAGCAGTGGCAGGAGAGTGAGAAGCAGCATCTGTGGCGGGGGAAGAAACTGGAGAAGCTATATTCACTGGTGGATGCAGCGGAGGCGATTCCGTCCCTACAACAGGAGAGTTTGTGTTTCCACCAGAAGGCCTAACAGATATGTCCATCTTCCGGGTAGGGCGTAGAGACGACTCTGCCCTTACAGCTCTAGGTTTCAGAGTATGCCTTAACGACGAGTGCACCCTTCCAGCCGGGGAGTGCATAGAAGGATCTAGAGACGCCTTCACATGCGGCCCGGAATCAACACAGACTCGCGCATCCATCAGCCCGTTTGATTGATCCTCCATTTTCCCACTTTGACCCCCCGACTTCTTTGAATCACCTGAAAATTTAACCCGACCCATTTCAGTAAAACCAAAATTCATACAAATATGAATTAAAATAGCATCTGGTATTTGTTATCATGTACCACTAGTTGAATTCTTGCCCGTACGTAACCTGAAATGAGGATTTTCATCATTTTGAGTGACAGCAAGACCAAAATTCCTAATATAACAATAAAAAAGAAGACCAGCAACAAAAAGTGTCACAACTGCAGTAACGACGACAGCAACAATAACTGTTCCTTGGCTAACATTTTTAGCCTTAAATATTCCTTGGCCACTTCCAGCCAACCTGCGTCTTTCAAAAGTGTCATCCGGGCTGTGTAAAAAAGACACCAAATACTCTACATACCACTTTCTAGTAAGTTTATCTTTTCTGGATTTCGATAACACGATTCGTTTATCCTTTAAGCAATCTAGTATGGTTTTCTTGACATGTGGATCTTGAAAATCTTCTATGGAGTAACCCAACTCTGCTCCACATTTCAACCAAAATAGTTCAGCCTGTAATCAACCGATATGATTAGATCGTAACGATCGGCAAAATTTAGCACAAGATTCGACTCTAAGTTGATAATTAATGAGCATTCACGCCTGGTTCTCTAACTCCATCCCTATGATTCAACAAAAAACACATTAATCCTTAAAGTTTGTTCTTCTTCTAAAAATCTCTGCATCTCATTCCCCATATCTATCCTTATTTAATTAAATAATACTTTTTTTATTATCTTTTATCTTTCAACCATTCACATTCACTTACAAATAAGGGTAATAGATATAGAGAATAAATAGTTAATCACTATATTTAGGTAATCATTGTTGCAGATTCCCTGATTGTAGCATTCACATTTGGGTCTCCATCGTTATCTTCATTTCCAAAATTTAGAGATTTCCTCTATTTTGCATCTCTAGTTTCACAATTTAGAGTTATATGAGTAGTGATTCTCCTAATATAGAGATCCACCATACATGATCTCTATAAATGCTTGTAAGTATCTAAGAAATAGAAAAAATAATAATAAAGTATTTGTGATTGAAATAGATAGAGATGGATAAATTTGGTAGATGGTAGCAGATCTGGAAGAAAAATTTAGAGGTACCCCAAAAAGTTTTCACTTACGTACATTCATATGATGTATTTTTTTTTTTTTTTTTTGTACATTATACAATGTAAATGTGGGCTTTTACTAAAGTTGAGGTGTATCCAAGCACCCCCTTGGTGTCACATAGATCCGCCCGTGGTGGTAGGTTAAACAAAATTTACAAAAAGTTAATATCTAGTTAAATTATAGAGATAAAGATGGAGTTATAGATGGACATTCTAATGTGAATGCTCTTAGAGAAAGATGATATATACAGATCGTGATAGATTGGTAATTTAGCCGATTTCCTTGAATCTTTCCCTACATTTAGATATAGGGTGGGACTAGTGAACCTTGTATGTTATGCAGGCCAGGCCTTGATGAGGCCGAAAGTTTTTAAAAAAATTTATATAGATAAAAATATTAAATTGTATATTTAGTATATATATTTGCTTACTATGCATAAAAATCTTGTTAGCAGAGTTAGAAAAACCATATGAATATAATGTAGGGATCTCAAGTTCAATGCTTGTCTTTAGCACTAAGGTATATATTTTTTTTAATTCGATCTTCCTTTATCAAAATTTTGGGCCCAGTTTTTTAGGTCGCCCGAGGCTCAATTTCTTTTTAGAATTCTCGAGGACGGCCATGATGTTATGTATATGCATTCGTATGTGATAGTGAATTAGTGATTACGTAATCATACAACTGATAAAGAACCTAATTATGTGGATGCTCCTATGTTATGGTGATTACATAATCATGCAAGAACTTGTAGTTCCTAAGTATTTTCCGACACCTAGTTCCTTAAGTATCTTCTATCGGAAAACAAAAGTCAAACAACATTGTATCATGCATGCAGATCACAAATCAAGCTCAAAAGCATAAGCAAAAAGTAGATCGAGTAATACCATCTCATCGTCTATCGTTTCGTCCCAATCGATTCGATTATCTACCCACACTTGCTGCTGCTGATCTCTGTCCAAATCTAAAGCCTCTACCAAAGCTGGGGAAAGAATAATAATAATAACGGACATAACTGAAATCACCTCTTTGGCGCGCATTTTTTCTTGAAACATTAATTCGAATCATTTCAACGAATAATAAACACCAAACCAAAAACCCATGATTCCAGAAAGCCTTGATCATCGCCAATTCAGTCTTTTTATTCAATAATAATCAGATGATAGGGGAGGAAATTAGCCGTTAAAAATAATAATAATAATCAGATGATGTTATTGGCCAGCAATCGAGGATTAGGGTTCAAATTCTGTGTTGTAGATCGTTTTTCCAGCCAGCAAAAAAATAATATATATCTAATTAAAGAATAAATATTATCAAACTCTGGATTAATCAGATTCTCGAGAAAACCCTAAAGATTTAAATGTTTCATTCGCTTTATCCCTAAAAAAGTTGTATATAAAGGTTTGCAACCGTACATATTCTTGTTTTACTAACTTTTACAAATATACGGGTATAAAAAGTTTATTTGTTTGTGTAAATATGTCACGAAATGTTGTAATTGAAATTTAACTTTTTATTTTCTTTTATATTCGTTTAAGAAAAATAAAATTATTGTGTTTGTTTTTTTACGCCAAGTGACTTTTTAGGTTAATGTGAAATGATCATTTTTTCATCCTTTTGCCATCTGTTGTTGTCGTGCATCCGTCATGTGTTGTCCATTAGTCCATGATAGCTATATGACCGTAGTTAAGTCAGTCAAAAACCAATTAACCAACATAGCTTGAGTAAGTAATGTATCGTATGCACAATAGCAAAAGGAGTGTGTGTATGTGTTTTACTATGTTATCTAACTAGGTTAAAGGCCCGTGGGTACTCACGGTGCATACCAAAGAAAAATATAAAAATATGAAAATAATATTTGTATTATTGAAATTGTGTGTACATGACGTCAATAAAGATAAGTTAAAGAAATGCATCAAAATGTTATAAAATTATTCATAAAGCTTGAAATACTTCTTTATACACAACGTTTGATGCTTTGTTCGTCAGTTTGCCATCTTCATCTAGTATAACTATCTTCAGTCCATCTTGATTTTTGACCCTTTGATGACCTGTCGTTAGGGGTCGTGCAAAACCTAATTAACCTAGGTAGATAGGGTAAATAGGGTATCAATCCAAGGAGCGTGTGGTTAGTGAATGTTGTTTAGTTGATTAGAAAATGTTGCTTATGAAGATGCTAGTTTAATTATGAAGAGTGCAAGTTATCATTTAAGAGTTTGATTTTAAAAATATTTTGTTTATTGTAATAGAACTTGAATATTGTAAGAGTAAAAAGTAATATGGGTTGTAAACAATTTAATTAAAAAGATCACACTAGGGTTTCAACAATTGAATACTAGGGATTTCACAAATGGGTAAACGATAGTAATGTGATTGGTGTTAACGGAGTGATTGCTCAATAGGCTTAGGTGTCAAGTTTTATCAATATCGAAGATAGAATAAACTACACTTCATTACCTAGAACATACAATCCTATGTTTGTGTTAAAGCAAGGAACCATGTTCATATCATTAGAAATTGGCACAAGATCAATTAACTAAAATGAGTTCAACATAAGATTAATCACAATTCAACACAGTTAATTCAAACACACAAAAACACAATCAATAGTTTAAGAACAATACCCAATTGCTAACCCTAAATCTTCTAAAGTTTACATCCCCAGTGTGATACAAAGGGATTAGCCACTCATGGCCATGGTGTTCTTCATTGATCTTTGTTCTTCCAAGAATAATAATAATCTTCAAAACCTTGCTGTCCTAGGATAATATGCGATCCCTCTCAATTGTTGCCGTCAATAAAAACCTTTTTCGAACCTCTTGTTCTTCACCCACCTTTTTTTAGGTTCTTGGGCCTCGCTTGTATTTTTTTCTCTTTCTTCTCAACGTGACCAGCCCACTAATTTTTTGGTCCATCAATTAATAAAATCCCATTTAGCTTGACCAAGACTTGGCCCACCATTTCCAATTGCAAAACTCCATACTCCAACGTTTGTTGTTGATGCAATGCTGCTTGTTTTTATCATATCCCTCTATCAATGGCCCATCATAGTTACTAATTCTCATAAGTTAAATTATTTCTAGCCATTCACTTCTTAGTAATCTAGAATTTCATGTAAAACACTGATCCAAATGCTTGCCTATAAATCAAAATACATTAATGCATCAAAACAATAATTTAGCTCTTTATATCCGATTAGTTTTAGTCCGTCTTTTAATTCTTTCTTGTTCAATTATCGACCAAAACAAATAGTAACCATAATCATTTCTTTTTGATTTAAACATACTTTATCACACAACATATAAAATACAAAAACCCATTAAAAATAGTGTATAATATAAGAATATCAAAGCATTTATATTATAGTTAATATCAAATAAGGTGTATCTAAAATGCACCGATCACACCCCCACACTTATCTTTTTTCGTCTCGAAAAAAATTATATCCACTCTGCTCAAGACATTATCACAGACTAGCACCCCAGTCGCCCTATCATACCTTAGCTAAAGTCCAAAGTCGTACCCCATTTACAGATCAGCATTAGATGTGTTAATTCAGCAAGTCAAATTGATTTTAATTAAAACAGAATTTACCCGACTAAATCTAACATGCTTCCGATTTTTATTTTCATGCAACACACCCCTCACAATTTTTCACTCCACTCGGTTTAATATCTGGACTAGCATGTAATGTGCTAGTATTAATCACTCAAAAACCAAATATACCACTATGTTATCATAGGCTTGTATGACAATCACACCTCAACTGTAGACAATACACATATCTAGAGGACTTACGGGTTTTGGGCTTAGGGTAAAGGTCGGATAGATTTGGCTAGAAGTGGCTAAAATAAAATGGTGACACCAACATGATTGACAATCCTTATTCACAATACACATAAATAAACACAACTTTGGGCATATTTGACCCATAACACATACTTCTATTTTTGTATTTTTTTTTCTCTTTTTTTTTTCATTTTTTTTCACACATATATTTTTTATAACATAAATACAGTCACTTAACACTTTGGATGTCATCAACACTTGGTAAAGGTACTGGTTTATTTGGGTGATTATGTGGTTTAGCAAACGAAAGGGTATAAGGCTCAAAGTTGGCTACTAATGGTAATATTCTTGGGTAAACCGGTTAACACAAAACAAATAAAAGGTGTCAAACAAAAAGGGAATCCTAAATCGCCTTTATCATCTATGTGTATATATAGTCTACAACCTCAGCATGTATCAAATCACACAAGTTCTGCAACAGAGAAACATCTGGCCTACTCTCAACAAATGAAAAAATATATATATAAGTCAATCTATCATCTAGTAGGCTTAAGATCTCACAAAAGTGGGGAAATGGGTTACCGATGTGTGCATGCATTTATTACCAATAGCTTGTTAAATCTAGTTAGACAATTCTAAACTATTTCTCTTAGAAACACCTGCTGAAAACGGTTCATATTACTTTTCCACAAATTAGACCATGACTAAGGATCTACTGCCAAAACAATCAAGAAACAACTGTAGGTACCGAAAAAGCTGCTTTTATGTCTAATTAGAATTTTTTTTAGGAACAATTTTAAAGAAATTTTCATTTCTTTTTTCAATTTTAATTTTTTTTAGACACAATTTTTTTTTAAGACACAAAAAATAAATAAAAACAAAGTTTCCCCACCCCCACACTTGAACGACACATTGTCCTCAATGTGCGCTAAGAATAAAATAAAGCAGAAATAAAAATAAAATACAACAGTAAAATGAACAGACTCCCCAGGATATAGGCAGTGCGCGTATGAGCCTCTGAAATTCCTCCCAATCGAACCGTATAGCATTTCATTCGCGGCCGATAGACAAACCTGAAACTAAGACTCAAAAGAAAAATAAAAACGTAAAATCCTGGTTTGCCTGATACACCGATGGTGTACAGATTTACCCTGCCTGAATGGAGATTGAGTACATGCAAAACTGGCCAAACAGTTTGGTGTCTCAGTGGAAGAAATTGAAGCCACAGAAAAAGAAGATGAGACCCAAACCTCTGAAGAATCCCTAAGGCATAATGAAGAAACTTCAGATGGCAAAAGTTCTGATGAAGAATCAGAAAGTACTGAAGACAATCCTTCAGTAGTTGACAAACCATCAGCAGTTGTCAACCCATCAGAGGTTAACACTTCCAAACCTCAAACTGCTGACCCTTCCAGAACCACTGCTCCCATTCAACCAACATCTGATCCTATCAGGCCTACTACAACAGTTACAACAATGACTGTACTAAACCCTTCTCCTATCTCTCAATCAGCTGAATTACTAGAGAAGAGCTTAGTTGCAGCCAACAAGAAGGCCAGAGAAGATCTGATCTGGAAAACTCTGGAAGAAAGGGATGATCTAGACTTAAGCCATGAAGAAAAACTTCAGGCCTATGAAGCTGAACTACAAAGGCAGGCTAGCCTTGATGAGATTGCTGAACAAGACAAAAGACAACAACTGGTGTCTTACATCACAAAGAACAGCAAGACTAAAGCCTACACACTCAAGGGACTCTCTATGCAAGAGCCGACAAGAAGAGCACAACTGCTTGCAGACAAACTGGCCACAAGCAAAGAAGGAAAGGCCAAGAGAGCCCAGATGATAGAAGAATTAGTAGCAGAGGGCTATGGTTCAAAAGCCTCAGTATCCAGATGGAAAGAAGAAAGACTGATGGATACTTACAGAAAATACAAGGCTGCCAAGGCTGCAAATCCAGAGAAGTTTCAAACTGCTGATCCTTCAAGATCAGTAGTTAGAACTTCTGGTGTATCAACAAGAAGGCCTACTACTCAAAGAAAGAAAGCAGAGGACAATGTCAAAACTGATTTCAAAATGGTACTACTTGAAGGAAGTTCAATAGTCCATTCAAATTTTGACATTGAGGAGAAACCTCTGTTAACACAATTCAGGGATCCTTCCACTTTTGCCTACCAAATCCAAAAGACCATCAAAGAAAAGATGCATACCAAGGTAGTGACTGAACACCATCTCCCAACTATTCAGATGCCTGATATGCAACAACAACAAGGAAGAGACTCCCACCTGAGGTTAACTGAAACAGAAAGCATTCAACACTCAGGACCATCAACCCAAGGGACAAGTCTGGTTCCCTATTCTTCTGACTTTAACAAGTCAAAGATACCTATCATCAGATGGTCACTTACTGATAACAACTCAGTATTGTTGACAAGAAGAGACCTCTCAAGCAGGGCTTACAAGAAGATCAGTGATCTAAAGAAACTGTCAACACAAGACCTGCTCACAATTCAACATCTGGAACCACAAAGAGGATCTCTATCTGATGGACAGTTAAACCAGCTCAAGAACACCATGTACAAAGAGATATGGAAGATTGTTCAAGACAGAAGAAAAACATAAGGAATTAGTAAGGTTTTGGCTTCATCAATCCAGGGGGAGATTGTTAGGACAAAGAGGATTGGTGAAACCACTTTTGGAAACCTTAGTCTAATTCACTTCTGTCATTTTGGCTAAGTATAGAAGTACTGAAAAGAAAACAAGAAACTGCTGAAGAGAAGATATGAGAAGTGCTGAAGAAGAAACTTCATCAGAAGTTCTGAAGTCCAAACCAGACAAGTTCACTTCAGAAGTACTGAAGACAAACTACTCATCAGTAGTTTGTCATTCATCAGCACTTAGCATCAGATATTTTCCACCGCCTTTTGCATCAGTAGTTTTTATTGTTTATTATTACTTTTAGCTGTATTTGTTAGTTTCAATGTTGCAACTTGTGCAACTTGTTTCTGATGTTTCTGTACTTGCTTTTTGGGCAAGATACATGTATGTAAACGTCTATAAATAGGAGGCTTCAACCTTCTATTTTAGACATTGATTTTAATAGAAAAATCCTTCAAACACTTTCACTGTTCTATTCCATTTCAGTATTTATTGTGAATCTGTCTAAGTATCTAATTCTCATTTACTGCTTGGATTCATAATAAATACTTGTCATTATTAGTTTCAATCATCTAGGGGGAGTAATAACTCTTCCTAAGTATAAAAAGTGTTGCTTTAACTTATACATTCCGCTGTGCTTATAATCTGATATACAAGGGCTTGCTAAACACTTAAGTGTCCAAGATAGCAAGTTCTTACTTAGCAAAAGAGCAAACTGATCCAACCAATAAGGATGGCCACTCTTGCCCTTATCCTGGCTTGGAATGACTCCTTAGGTTCCCTGATTTTCTCCCCCTTTTGGATTCATCAAGTTTAAGTTTAGAGGTTGAGGGTTGGGAGATTTGACCTTGAAGATGAGCAATCAAATCATACCGTGCCCGTTGGATGTCCTTGGAAGCTTGGTAATGAAGCCCATGGATATACCATCCCATTCCCACATGAAAATTTCGGTTGCTTTAGTAGACTCAAAAGTTTTTGATACATAATCTAAACCTTGGCACACGTCGAGCACTTACTGACATAAGTGGCTATCTCAGCTTTCATGCTTGGCCACCAATGAAGAGTTGTGAGATCTTGGTACATCTTACTCGATCCAGGATGTACTGAATAACGAGAGGTGTGATCTTCGTCAAGCACGAATTGTCTGAGATCCCCAAAATGTGGAATCCAGTCGATTCATGAAATACCTAAGACCATCTTTCCTCAGCACCAGGTGCTTATCAGCACCATGAAAGGTTTTGAGCTCTGCATTTTCTTCTTTCAAAGCCTCGATCTGGGCTTCTCGAATCTTATCAGAAAGACTAGAATGGATAGTGAGTTGTAAAGATCGCACTCGCTTGGTTTTCGTTTCCTTACGGACTGAGGGCATCAGCTACACATTAGCTTTACCTGGGTGATATTTGATGGCACAGTCATACTCATTCGGAAGCTCGACCCATCGACGCTGTCGCAGTTTCAGCTTCTTCTGATCGAATATGTGTTGGAGGCTCTTGTAGTCAGTTTAGATCGTACACTTCGTCCCATATAGATAATGCCTCCAGGTCTGTAGAGCAAAAACCACTGCTCCCAGTTCTAAGTCATGGGTGGTGTAATTCTACTCATGAACCTTCAATTGACGTGAAGCATACGCGATCACCTTATCACACTGCATCAACACACACCCTAACCCTTGGATGGACGCATCACAGTACACTACGAAGTCCTCTGTACCCTCAGGTAGTAATATTATGTGTGCACTGCAAAGTTTTGTCTTCAGATTGAAAAGCAGACTCTTGGGCATCTCCCCACTTGTAGTGATCCCCTTCTGTGTCAAAGCAGTGAGGAGTTAAGCGATCTTAGAGAATCCTCAATGAATCTGCGATAGTATCCCGCAAACCAAGAGAAACTGGCGCGCCTCTGTAGGAGTCTAAGGAGCCTACCACTTTTTGATAGCATCAATCTTGGCGGGATCGACATGCATATCTGCCTCGATAAACCACATGTCTAAGAAATTGGACTTCTCGAATCCATAAGTCACATTTAGAGAATTTCGCATACAACTGCTCATTTCTCAAGAGTTCCAAGATCAGCTGCAGGTGTTACTCGTGCTCTTCCCTGCTCTTAGAATAAATTAGTATGTCATCTATGAACACTATGATGAGTTTGTCCAAATAGGGTTTACACACATGGGTTCATCAGATCCATGAACACAGCGGTAATTGGTTAGCCCAAATGGCATTGCTAGAAACTCATAATGTCCATAACGAGTTCGAAAGGTTGTCTTCACCACCCTCCTCTCTGGACTCTCAGTTGATGGTATCCTGACCTCAAGTAAATTTTAGAATAGAATACTGACCCTTTAAGCTGGTCGAACAAGTCATCAATACAAGGCAAAGGGTAGCGGTTCTTAAACCGTTTACTTTGTTCAACTCTCGATAATCAATACACATGCGGGGACACTCCCATCCTTCTTCATAACAAATAGAACTGGAGCTCCCCATGGCGAAGAACTAGGTCTAATAAAGCCCCTATCCAATAGCTCTTGGTTTGGGTAGACAGTTCTTGAAGTTCGCCTTGTGCTAGGAAGGTATGGTGCGCGTGCAACTGGAACTGCTCCAGGTACAAGATCAATTTGGAACTCCACTTGACGAACAGGTGGAAGTCTGGGAAAAACATATGGGAATCTCAGACTACTGGGATGTCTTCATCTTAGTCTCAACTTCAGCTCGAGTGTCAGATATGTTAGCCAGAATGGCTGGACAGCCCTTTCGAATACACTTCTGGGCTTTCATGAAGGAGATGATGCCCACCATGGGCACCACCACGATCAACCTGTATAGATAAAAGTTCTCCACTTGGGAGGGGAGACACGAACAATCTTCTCCTGACAGAGGATTTCAGCGTGTTGCTTGGACAACCAGTCCATGCCAACCACGAGATCAAAGCTTCTTAGGGTGATAGGTAGAAGGTTGATGGCAAACAATTGCCCACCTAGCTCGAGCTTACAATCACGATGAATATGGGTTACCTCAACATGCTTCCCATCAGTTAACTCTATAGTGTACGGGTTTATCCAGAAGAGTAGGAACCATCCCTAATTGTTTGCTAAGTTTCGATGACACAAAACTATAGTCCACAACCAGTATCATATAAAAAGAAGCGAGAGTGGGTCGTTTAAGGAACACGTAACCCATCACGACATTGTTATCAGTCCTAGCTTCCCCAGAGCCAATCACAAATGCTCTTCCACGAGCCCCATTGTTGTTGTTGTTGCGGTTGTTGTTGAAGGACTTATACCTCACACTATCCCACGTTCTCTTGCTGTCACCAGAAGTAGGAGATGAAGCATCATGCTTCGGAAAAGTACCATGCTCAACAGCCTCATCAGTGAGTTTGCGAGCCAGGTGAAAGATTTTTTAGGTCCTGGGTAGGTGAGCTGCAGTGGCCAAGCCACGAATCTGAGGGACCCCCCTTTGGTACGAAATTCGATCTGATGGTAAAGTTGGTTAATTAGATTCGAGTATATAGTATCTAACTCCTGTAGCATGGTAATGTAGGCGTCAATCTCAGACCCATTCGTCTGTAGATAACAAATTTCTAGATTTCGTCACGGGGTTACATTCTCCATCCAAGTACCTGTAACTCATCGGGTGTGCATGTAACATACATTACCCCATCCTGCCTGGAGCAAATGCATATGGCAAGGACTTATACTATCGAAGCAATCAGATGGTCTCCTTCAGTTCCGTTGGAGTTATCGAGGTTTACAACCAATAAAAGGCTTGAAAATACGATCTGCGTTCAAGGTATAAGAAAGTTCAAACATGGAAGTCAGGGGAAAAGAATGATTTAGTAAAATAGATCTTTACTAGCTTGGAAAGATGTGAGGGCCTAACCACCCTATTGTTAATCCTAAGAACTCAGTCTTATCTAAGTTAACAAAGGGAAAAGAAAGAAAAGATAGGTAAGAAAGATAGAATCCAATTGTGCAACGCTCCGTCTAGATAGTAAAGCCTTCATCCTCACTTTCTATGTGCTCGTCCTGCTCAGGTTCCCCTTCCATCCCTTCTTCTTCCCCTTTCGCGTGTCAGTGTTATATGGATCTCATCACGTACAGTCTCCTTCTCCGGTCCTGTTAGTTAGTTCAGTGGTCAACAACACTACTCGTTCCTACAATCGTGGTTGTCAGCCATTAGTAGGTTTCGTCTTCCCTTGAGATGTTGCGCTACGTCGCAGGCTTTACATAACTCCCCAAGAGTGTGTGTAACAAGCCCCGATCTGAATGTGTCCCTATGAATCTACTATATACTCACGAGGAACAATGACACGCATGTCATATATCGCTCGCTGTGCAAGGCGTAAATGTACTAGAGTAAGGATAAAATTCTATATAAGTAACCCAGTCTCGTCTGAGTTTCAAATGAGAGTAAGAAAGGTCAAATGACAAGGAACAGAAACTAATTGTCTCCTTGCTTAGTGAAAAAAGGATAAGTCTCAGTATTTAACTTTCTTCGAATTTGATTCGGTTTAATGGTACTACGTCATGCGCATTGTGCAGCTCCCTGTGTACGTGCGCCACAACGCTCGCAAGGGCTTTCTCCCCTGTTGTTTCCTCATCCACGAGGTTTGTTAGGATACTAGTCCTAGTAACGCGCCACCTGGTTTAACCCTGGGTTCCCACCATTGACGTGTTTAGAATTTAGGTCTAGAACTAGAAGATAACATACTTCCCGAAATCATATGTTGTAGATATATGTAGCTAAAAGCTAGTTGTGCACTTAAGTTGTGTGTGTACTTATGCTATAACGATTATAGACTAGACTTAACATGAAGTCCTAGTTCACTATAACCAATGGCTCTGATACCAATCTGTCACACCCTCAAATTTCCACTGCGGGGGTTTTACCGCGAGGCGCGTGACACACCAGGATCCCATAGCCATCAGTCATATGAACGAACTCTAAATGCCCAAACCATTTAGTTCGTTTTAAAAAATCAAGTTTAGTTAAGCTGCGGAAGCGTAAACCAAATTTTAACCTTTTAAAAAAAACCATGCGCAAAACAACGCGCCCAAATTAAAACCATATGAAAGAAAACTTAAAAGCATGGTATGTAATTTAGGTGTATGCCCAAAATCCCAAATGCAGTGAAACGTGATGTGCTTCCTAATCGTGAAATCGGAAGCTAACTACCTGCAAAAGCATGTATATCGTGTGTCAACATAAAGTCGGTGAGTTCACACTTTAAGTAACAAGTGTAAAGTTATCAAAGTTTTAAACCATCAGTTTTAAGCTTGTCAGGGGTAGCTAACCCACTCAATGTAACTATTCATGAGATTATTGGGAACATACAGATGATACAGTGCCTCAGCACTAGTGTCTATCAACACTAGTAAGAAAATGTGGTTAGAAGTTCATGCTCGTGACCCAAGCACCTCAGGTATGAGGTTGCTGCACAACCTAATAGCACTATCAACTAATACCCGTTTGTATCCAACGATTAACCTAATAATATTGTAAGGACTTTCAAAAGATAGAGTGTGTTTAGTTCACAAAGGACAGTTGAAATACAAAACTGATAAAAACCCGATTCACACAAGGAATCGAAAACCAGACTCACATAAGGAGTCAAAGCACCCCAAAACCCGAGATGTAAAAGTAGTCCCAAATTGGACTAGAAAAAGTTTAATAAGTTGTCTCAAACCTGAGACGCATGCTTTTGAGGAAAGAGTAGTGAAACTCACCTTAGGTTGCGTGCTAAAATAAACCGCAAAGATAGCAAACGTGGAAAGTTACTCGCCTACTGATAACCTATCGAACACAAAGTTACGAGTGTTTAAGTGCGGTTACACATGTTGATTATCCTAAACCATTGTACTCTACAATGACCTAGGTAACATCTCATGCAAGTGTACTCGACACAAATAGACCATGTAGGACCCGTTCAATCGTTGGTGATTAGTTAATGATGCAACATGTCAAAACTTTTAATACAACGAGTTTCCATCACACATTGCACACAAGCAACCCTATCATGTCATCTACATCGTGAAAATAACATGTACACATGTTCTCATATAAGTATCCATACAAGTTCATGTCAAATACATACCATATAAGACTCCAAATAGTCACGCAAACACCCCTTACACAATCTGCATTTTTAGGGCAGATTGTGCGCCGTGAAAAATGAATTATTTAAAATACTTAACGAACGAATAAAACTCCCAAATTTTTACTCAAAACTAAATACAAAAATTATTAAAATTCGTACAACACAGCTATGTCCAGACAATTTTTACAGCAGGTCAGTTTAGTAGACAAATTCCCAAAAATTGTGTATTCACCCAAACGAGGTGAATCCACTTGGAAAATCCAAATTATTCCAATGTTGACCTACTGTCCAAATTTCATAACTTAACTCTTTGTAAAACTCGAGTTATGATCGTTTAAAGTTGACCCAGTTTATAATTCCGAAAATTTGATATGACCTTTAATCAAATAAAATTTCAAAAACCACTCAAACGATGTCCAAATCTGATGGTTTTGCCCATTATGAAATGCTAATGCCATGTACAATACAATCATGCAAATAAATCATCAAAAACAATCACTTTAACATCACGATATAGACCCTACAAAACACCCTAACGAATCTGTCAGAAATCAGAACTTTCATAACATGATACTCATGAATCCTAATCATCCTCAATAATCTATAATCATGTAATAAACTCATATTAATACAATCAAATCCATATTATCATGTTTAAACCCATGTATTTACTTATCACATACCCAAGATATGATTACTATCATCAATATTCATCAACACTCATAACAAACATTCAAGACATCTTAATAATCATGATTTGCGATTTTTATATAGATAACTTTTAGGGTTTTTAAACATTTCAAGTATTATGATTTATCATAGAATACATAAAACATATACCTTGCAATGCTAGAATCCTTAGAACCTCAAGATTGCACCCGAAATAACTTGGATTAGTGATGGAATTGGATGAGAGATTGAAAGTGAATGTGATGGTGGTGTGGGTCCTTGTTCACGGCGCAAACCCCATATAGGGTTTGTGTTTTATTTTTTTTCTATAAATAATAATGCACCAAGGGTTTAGTTATGGGCCAAGGTTTTGGGTTCTAGGATTTTTATCTGATAATTGAGCCCGTTAACTATATCTAACTCCCGAGACTAGTCCCGTCAATACTAATCATAACAATTCTTATAAAAACTACTATTTTATCAATTCATCATTATGTCTGTCATAAATATATACATCTCGCAGAATTCACGTACAAGTTAACTAATACACAGTAGTTCACATAAACATGCAATTCACATACATGTGTTACTTTACATTCATCAATACTCACTTGTTCATATAATCATGCATGCCTAATAAATCACCAACGTTCGGGATACAGGACTCGCGTGTGTGTCAAGACAGGATTTTCCTAACTTTAACGTACGTTAATGTCGACTAACATATGTTATTGTTACATAACATCCTGAAGGACCTGTTTAACTAACCCTAGCTAAGTGTTTAAGCACGTATGATCATGGAAATTAACTAGAGTTCCGTAAAAGTGATATCCTGAAAATGTGGGGTGTCAGAGGTTCAATCGGAGTCCGTTTGATACCCTTCCTACGACTTCTTATTTTTCTTTCACTGTGTATTTGATCCTAATATATATGAGAATTATTTGCTAATTTACATATATTATTTATACATATTATAATTTGTGATATATTTCTTTAAGTTGGATCATTGATTCGTTGGTGATTTGATCATTTGATATGTCTTCGCATATATAAAGTTAAAAAGGTGTGTATCTGTTACTAATGAAGATATAATTGAGCGTTTTCAAAAGATGAAAACACGTAGAGGACAATTATAGTCGACGTATGTCATTATATTTAAATATTTAATGAATTATGTTATTTTATTGTCGTTTTTACTCATTTCTAACCACTCGTTTTGTGCCCCCTGTACAGAAAAAAATATGTATCCGCCATTGATTGGGGATGGGGAAGCTGATGTGAATGCTCGATTTTTCTAAAATTTAAGAATGGGGCATGGAGATGGGGGATGGGATGGAGTGAGGTTTGTGTATGATTTTTTTAAATTTTAAAAATGGGGATTGAAATGAGGGATGTGTTGTGAATGCTGTGAGTAAATAAAATCTTTGTTTAAAAAAAATAGTATCTAAAATACATAGGTGCATGGAAACATTAATTTCGCAACCGGTCAGCTAATATTTTTATTAGTCTCTATAATATCCAACGGCTATTATTGTTAGTGTGTCAATACTGCAAAAAATCAACAACACTCCTAAAATAGATCAACCAAGATTGTAATTAGTTTATAACAGAGGGTACTAAAATGAAAATTGTTTACCTATATAATATCCAATGGCTGCATTTTCTTTTAACAGTTCGTTGATATATGGGTCACTGTCTGAGTGTCGGACGCAGAGGTATCCATCCATCCATATCTTGTTTTTTATTCATAAACGAATACGTAAATTTTATGTTAGAATGAATGAATTGGCTATATCATTTATTATTATTAATTCAAGGGTAAATCAAAATCCCAACTGTCGGATTTTGATGAGGTTTCAATATAATGTTCTTCTGCAAGCGACCAGAAGTTTTGATATGCAAATTGGAAGAGGAGGTTTTGGCACTGTAGTATATAGAGGGTGCATCAATGGTGATGATGATGTCGCTGTGGAAAAGCTAAAGCAGGGAAGCTAACAGGGTACCGCAGAATGGCAGGTGAGATTCTAATTTCATTCCACAAAAATGTAGGTTAATCTAAACGGGTCAACATGTACGGGTCAGATAATTAGTGAACGGGTCATCAAGTTAAGTTTTACGAAACAAGTAATTGGATAGTGGATTAGTGGCCCTAATTAATAGCTAGTTTGTTAGTGGGTCTTTTTATTCTATTTAATGTAAGTATTTTGTCATGAATGAAATGTGGAGTCAAGCACTAAAATATTTGCATTGTTTGTGAGTTTTTTTTGTGAGTAACTAAAGCTTGAACCTAACAAATTACACCATTAATTATTGTCATGCATTTGTTTGATATGGATTTAGGTCGAGATCAATCATTTAGGCCGAGTCACGCACCATAATATCGTTCGGATGATAGGATTTTGTTCTGAACACAAACAAATGCTTTTGGTGTATGAATACATACCCAATGGAAGCTTCGACAACTATTTACGCGGAAGGAGTAAGTGAGGGTTTCCTATAATGTTTTCATATGTTAAAAAAAGGAAGTTTCAAGTACTGACGGGTTTTCTCAACAGGATCTCTCCCCTTGGACATAAGACTAAAGGTTGTTCAAGGAGCAGCAAAGGGCTTGGCATATCTACATGAATTTGGATTACTTTTCCGTGACTTCAAGGGATCTAACATTTTACTTGGTTATGTATGTGGTATTCTTTGAAATTAAATCATTTCCTGTGAATTTTTTTATATTTTTAACATTTCTTTATACAGGATTTCAATGCAAAACTTTTTGGTTTTGGGCTTGCCCGGGAAGGACCAACTGGTAACAAAACTCATGTTGCCACCAGGGTGGTGGGGACCTTTGGATATATTGCCCCCGAATATGCATAATCTGGTATGCTAATGCCTTTTTATATGTTTAAACTAACTTAATTATGATTTAATATAAGTAAAGCACGTTTACGTTTGGTGTATATAGGTCACGCAACCGAGAGATGTGACGTATATAGTTTCGATGTTGTGCTTACCAAAATTTAGTCTGGTAAAATTGTCTCTCTTGAACCCAAACTTCTTAACGTGGTCAAATCCCCAAGACGGCATCAACATATTAGTTCATATTTAATTGACGATAGTTTGAAGAGCGAGAATACGGAGGAGCTCCAATGTGTGGTTAACATTGCCCATAAAAGTCTTTACGTAATCCTAAACAGAGGATAACCATGACAGATGTAGAGAATTGTTTGGAGTCTCTTCAACAAAGAAGGAGAGAAAGACATCAGATGCCATGATTGAGAAAGAAACAGTTATGATTTTCCAAAAAGGATGTTGACACATGTTTTACATCAATACATAGCTATAAAACCAAATATTAGTAACCATTCCAATAACAATGATACCAGTTCGATGTTATTCAATCCAAATCGGTATAATCCCGATATTGTAATATCCCATATGCTTAAGAATTTATTAATAACAAAATTTTGAATTACAAAATGGATATAGATTCATGTAGATTATTAATAGATAGTGCATGTAAATTAGAAAATTGAAATGCAAATGTGGATAAATAAAATCTATTATACATCGTATTCTATTAGCTCTAATAGAATATGATGTATAATATATCTTATTTTACCGGTTCTGTACACTTTTCGTCATCTTGGGAGGTTAGTTTTGGCTATCCATTCTTTTTTTTTTTTTTTTTTTTGGTGGGGAGACCCTTTTTGGGTGTGCCATTTAGTTATGGTGATTGGTAATGTAAGTTGTACCGATGGTTGTATCTCCAGTGGCGGACCAAGGAATTTTTTTCATGGGGTGCGGAATCTCTAAGCCCCTAAGTCGTTTATCCATCAAGTAGCCCGGGTAGGGTCGGGTCGACTTGTATACCAAAAATAATAATACTAAAATTATATAATCAACAATAGGAAACTACAATCCAAAAATAATTTAAATGTTGTTACATATGCATAACAAAATTTTAAAATCTAAAGTTGTGGATGCATCTTGGTTAATCGTAGTAGTTTTGGCATCAAACGCACCAAAATTATCACAAGGACTCAAACTATTAATACAAACAAGTAACTCAGATGTTACCTCGTTAAAACAGTTTTCAAATTCTTGGATTTACATATCTAAAATCAAACTGAATAGTTAGATTCATTTAAATTACCTATACTAGACTATAGTTTCACTCATTATACTTGATCTTCTCTACATGGAATCTTATTAAAACCTTATAAAGAATAATAATGAAAAGACAAGTAAAATAAAGTAAAAAGAAATTAAATAAAAAGAAAAACATATTAAAGGTTAACATGAATTTACCTGTCACCATACTTTTACATATTTTAACTTTTTGCACTTAAAAAAAACAAATAGCTCATCTTCTTCACATCAAATTAAGAGATACCTGCAACCTTTCCACCAAGTCCTTGCTCGCCGGAGAAAAAAACAGGGAAAAATATATACACACCAACCTTTTTACCAACCGCAGGAATCGCGAATTTAGCTTCAAGGTGAGAGGAATGCTTGTTTCCTTGCTTTTCCTCGGTTTCAAAAATCTAAGGGGTGCCATAGAAATTTTTTATGGGGTGCGGACGGGATAAACTCGTATATATAAACACTAAAAAAATTTCAAGGTGGACGCCCGCACCCCTTGGGGTAGGTGTGGGCCCGCCCATGTGTATCCCCCGGTTTTAATGTTTTGTTAACAGGGAGTTCTTTGAAATAAAAGTTTTTGTTGGACATTAAAAAATTACATCATATTCTATTGAACACAGTTTTAGTTTTATCTATTGTTTCCCCTTTAGCTTCTAGCTGCTTTTTGTATTTTATAGTCACATAAAATAAATTAGTAAATTACAAAACCTGAGAACATCCTTGATTATATTTCTATCATTTTTTTTTTGCATAAAAATACTTTTTTACCCTCAAATAATATTAACACTTGAATAACTACTACACAACCAAATTAGAGACAGAACTAAAGGGATGTCAGGAGAGTTCGTTGACCCTCCGGTTACCAACCCACCATGTATGTAATTTTTTTTTATCATTTATCTAGTGGTTTTTTGTATTATGACCCCATGATAATTTAAGAGTAGTTACAATAAAAAAGAAGAAAGTGAAACAAAGAGGCCATTAAATTTTTGCCCGATCCTGTCGATGGCTAACGGAGGTTCATGAGCAAGGAGTGGTGTGAAGATGTAATACGATGAGAAATGACATTTTGATCATTAAACAAAGTCTTGAGTCGAACATCTTTAAATGTATTTTCATCATTTCTTTTTCAATCTTGTCATATCAAGTGTAATGAATTTTTTTTTTTTTTAAATCTAACGTAAGTGTTTAATTATAAAAGTATTTTCACTTTTGATATTTTATTTGATATTGATATACTTTAGAAATATCTCAATATCAAGTGTAATGCAATAATAATAATAATAATAATAATAATAATAATAATAATAATAATAATAATAATTAAAAATCTAACGTAAGTGTTTAATTATTTTTTTATTTAGTAGTTGACTTTCACAGTAGATTATTGATTTTGACTCATTTTTTAACACTAAGCATACAAGAAATTGATTTTACTATCGGGTATTATTTTACTCAATTAATATTTTTCATCCAATAAAGATAAATCATTATATAATCATGACATAATATGTAAAATCTAAAATTCAATATATTTAGACGGGTAATAATATCAGATACTTTTAAATAATTAGTTTGTAGTCTTCAACAGTTCTTTCAATCTTTTGTTCTTCTCTAGAACATGGTTTCTGTACGACCTACAGATTTTTTTGTATGTCTTTACTGAACTTTTCGTTTGTCCTTTTGTTTTCCATAAGAAATGAAGAGGTCGTCCATCGCTTACTTGATACCTTGGTAGCAATCACTTGATTAATTTTTAGGTTCGTCTTCCAAATGTAGTGTTCAAGTAGTCGTGTAGCACCTTCAATTACGTCCAGAATCTCCTGTTCTTCGTCGTCTTTAAAACGTTCCAAAAGGAGTTTCCGAACCTCTGTCATTTACGAGCATTTACTGTTGCTGGAATCCATCTTATAATATTCTTATAAGATTGCTAAAGCTATGTAGATGTAGATAGTAAAGTTTAAATGGTGTGCTATAGGAAGAAGAGAAAATGATATTTTATAGTAAAAATAATGCATTAACTATAATGAATCTATTAACTACAAGACATTTATATTAGTGTTGAATACATATTAATTTGACTACTTTCCCACTAAAGCAACTCTTCATATTCTCTTTTTTTATTTATTTACAATCAAGTTTAGTAACAAGCAGAAATAGTATTTGTCAATATTTTTGCAAATATAAACATGTGATGTTTTTACGTTTTTTATATTATAATTGTGTAACTCTTGTTTTATCTAAATGTGAACATGAAAAGGTTGTGTTATTTTGTGTTTGTATAAGTGAGTAAATAGAATAAATATAAGTATATTGTTTGTGTATATGAATTATTACTCTTGAGTATAATTGCAATATATGAATTAAAAAAAGTTGTGTAGTACCTCATTTGTTAAGAAGACTTTGTGATTAGCAACGGTTACCTAATAACCGTCCCCTCCAAAATTATTAACCGTCTCTTAATTTGAATTTAAATTAAGTTTGAATTTAAATTATGTTATTATGAGTTTAAATTATTACTCTTACTTCTAGTTGCAAAATAAACTATGTTCAAAATCATAATCATTAAGTCTGGCATTCGACCTTCTATTAACGAGATCTTTCTAAAAGAGTTGTTACTACAAACAGTTGTTACTACAAACAGATGTTCTTTCAATAGTTTCCTTCAAACAGATGTTGAATATAGAGAAGATAAACAACCTTTATGAAGGTCTGTTTACTAAAAACCAAATCAAGAAGTTAATTATCTGTTGCAACAATAGTCAGTTTACTAATGCAACTGAACATACCAGGTGACCAAATGAATTTCAAGATCTGTTAAACAGAAAAAATATGAAAAGAAACAGACAATGATGACACAACAAATGTTGCAAAAGGAATTTAAATTCATTAAACAACATAAACAATTAAACTTCCAAAATCAAAAAGAAATGACAAAATTAGTTATTTAAAGGTTTTATAGGACTTCTTTGTAAACCACATTAGTGGTGACTATACAAACTTTTTTTCCCTATCACAAATCAAAATCTTCAAGCCCTTCCTATTTTTGACCTTGGAAACAGCAACGTACAGCTGGCCATGAATGTAAATAGGATGTGGAAGATAGAACCCAACACGTTCAAGCGACTGTCCTTGACTTTTATTTATTGTCATTGCACAGCAGAGAGAAATTGGAAACTGCCTTCGAGCAATCTTGACAGGTATTCTTTTATCAGCAGGTATCATCTTTAATCTGGAAATCAAGGTAGTATAACCAATATTACTTCCTATGTTAATTTTCGCTTCAATCACAATTTTTCCGAGTTTCGTGACCTGTAAGCATGTTCCATTACATAATCCATTCACCTGGTCATTGTTTCTAAGTAACATCATTGGATCTCCCACTTTCAATACTAATTTATTATTCGGTAATCCAGATAAATGAAAACTGTTTAGCACATTAGGAGAAAACAATGCTGTATTAATATCCGATTCTTCTTCACATTCACATAAACTATCCGAACTAAGATAATGTTGATGCATATTTTACGACTAGTGCTATTGGATTGCTAATACAATCTTGTTTTGATAATATCGGAAGGTCGAAGGTGGATTTTGACAGGGTCGAAGGTGAAGACAAATGGTCGAAGGGAGAAGTTTTGGTCGAAGGAAAGTTTTGTAGGACATGTTTGTTGATTCGCCCGTTTGTTTGGTCGAATCTGCACATTCGCCCATTCGTTTGGTCAAATGTGCAAGTCTATATAAAGGCTGAATTCATTTTAATTTTAAGTAGTTGTCATTTTGTTTCCCTCCTTCGAGTGTGTTTTCTCCCTAGGGTTTTATTGAGTCTGAAATTACATTATTTCATTGTAAACACTACTTTGTAAGATTAATTAAGTTGTTTATGAATGAAATGGAAACTTTGAAAGTGATTTGTGTATTTTGCTGATCTTATTATCATTTAGTAATTGATTCAGGGATTCCGCACCTGAATTGATATACTTGTTTGATCAACGTCTTTGTTTTTGACAATTCGATCCTTATACAAAGTGGTATCAGAGCCATAAGGATCAAACAACTACGAATTGATAATATTTGAGCTGATTTGGACTCAATTTTGGTCAAAATTTTTCTGTTTTCAAAGAACAATTGATTTTGATGAACTTTGATTGATTCGGACTAGTTTTCATGGATAAAATCTAAAATTCTCTTTATTAAACTTGTTCCAAATCATTTCCGAAGCAAAAACTGCAAAACATCATCAAATTTCATCAACTTTTGAAAACTTTGGCTCAAAATAACTGATTTTCAAAGAATAACCGTTTTTCAAAATGCAAGGGTCGAACCTAGGGAGAAACGGTCGAGAGTGTGTGTTTTAGGTCGAATCAGGAGTTTTTAGGTCGAACGTGGACTTTATTTCGGTCGAACCTAGAAGTTTTTAGTTTATTGGTGTACAGTCGACCAGTTGGTATACATTCGACCCATCGCGAGGTCGAAAGTGGGTTACTTTGGTCGAAAGTGGGAAAGTTTGTTATATTCTACCTTCGAGTCTTCTGAAAGGGTCGAACCTGGACTGAATTCCACCTTCGAACCCACGATTACTTGTAAATGGTCGAAAGTAGAATCTGTTTGAAAATTTTTCTAATCATTTCGTGTTTTATACTTTGTAGACGATGGATCACAACAGCAAGTGACAATGGATCCTTGGTTTGTAGCTGCTCAAAAGACGACTAGTCAATCATCTCAACCGATCAATTACTTAGCAATGACAAGTTCAATGCCACAACAAGTTGCACAACCACCACAACAATCCATGACTGATTATTGGGGAGTTGCAGCAGCTGCGGTACACTCTCAAACTACCAATGCTATTTCTACGCTAATTCATGACTTATCTTTAGGTAGTGGGAGTCGTCCACCAAAGCTGATGGAGATGGTGGATTACAATCAGTGGAAGACCAATTCAAGATTCATTTGGAGGGAATGGGAATGGAAGGCACTAAGGCTTGGCAAATGATAGCTAAGGGTTTTGTTGCACCAGTTTTGGAGAACACTGGTGAACCGATTCCATTGGAGAGCTTAGCTGAGGATGAGAAGAAAAAGTTTGCGGTGGAGAAGAAGGCGTTCTCACAACTATCTCAGGCTATTAACACTGATCTTCTGCATCAGTTTGGGTCTTGCACAACTTCAAAGCAACTCTGGGATATGTTGAAGAATCGTCATGATGGGAATGAGAAAACAAGGAAGTTGAGAATGGAGGAGTTGAGAAAAGAGTTTGAGAATTTCAGTTATATGGGAAATGAGACGTTGAAGGAGTTGATTCCTAGGTATTGCCATTTGTTGACAGAATTGTCAAGTTATGAGATTAAGATACCTATGTCTGAGTTGGTGGATAAGTTTGCTGATGCATTACCACCATATTGGAATCAACACATTGAGGTCTTAAAGGAGAAAGATGCATACCAGTATTAGACCATCAATGAATTTATTCAGAAATTGGAGAACAAAGAGATGGAAGAAAAGAGGAAAGCAAAACGAGTTATATCATGGTGGTACATTTTCATCTCTGACTAGTTCAAGTTCTAGTAGTTCTGTTGCTCCTTGCTTGTGTTTCAAGCGTTATTGAACCAACTAAAACCCCAATCAACTATCTAGCTCAAACTTCATCTTACACACCACCATCATATCCTACTACTTACATTCCACCGTTTTCACCAATGCAACAAGCTGCATGCTATTCAGCTAGCTTGAACCAACCACAACAACAACCATACATTCCTCAAATGAAACCAAGTCAACCAAACCATAGCCCAATTGTGTTGGAGACATCAAATTTGAACAATGTCACTGTTGAAGTTGCTCAACAACATGTAGCTTTCGTATCTGCTATGGTTGCTTCGTATAATGGTTTGGTAGCTAGTCAAATTGGTAACAACAACCTAACTAGTGAAGACTATGCTCAAATTGACAAGGAGGAGGTGGAGCTCATTGACATTCAGTGGGCATTTGCTAGTGTCATGAGACGAGCGACTGAGTTTATTGAAAAGACTGGTAGAACTTGTAACATCGCAAAATTTTCCCCAAAATTTTAATACATAAAAAGCCCTTATATATATATATATTTTTTATTACACCTTTATCATTAATATTATACAAATGTGCATAAGTCTTTATTTATCCTAACTCACAACTTATATACATACATAAATGTATATAAATAATAATAATAATAATATGATTCTAAATTCTTTTTTTTTTCACATACAAGACTTTTTTTTTTTTTTTTTAAATAAAGCCTTGAGTCAAATAGTCAAAGTCCTAGTCAAAGTCTTAGTCAAACAGTCAAAGTCTTAGTCAAATAGTCAATTCATCATAAAACCTTACTTTATGGTGTTGACCAATTTTAATGGCTAATTGACTCCAAAACTAGTATAAAAACCCACCTATGACCCATTATACTTTGCACCTCTAAATCGATTGTTTCAATCCGATTAAACTTTCCCTCATACCTTTCTTCTATAGTCTATTACTTCTACAATTGAAGCTTTGATTATAAGCTCTTGTAATTGGCGAATTGGAAGCTTGATATTCTTTCTTTTTCGTTTTCTTCAATTTGGACTAGCTACGTTGTTGAGTCTTTGGGATTCGCCTCGCATACATTCACAACGCATTATTCTATTTTTTTTACGAGACATAGCATTTTGCTAAGGTGAGTTTTACATAGCCCCTTTTTTTTATCACCATTTTTTGGGTGAAACATGTTATAACATTATCATTGCAATTCAATCATCAATGTGTCTATGTGTTTTCTATGTTGCATTATGTCTTGAGCATGATTAGAGTAAGCACCATTCTAGCATAATCATTAACTCCGTACAAGCCGACGGTATACATTGATAGATCTATTGGACTGACAATCCCACCCGGATACGTGCCTCCTACAAAGGTTACGTGGGTGTTTGTTATCGCATAACATATTCAATTGGACCATGAGCGTATGGTATGTATCATATTATAACAGTCATCAGGGTTGATTATGCACTCGATTTATTTCTAGTATGTTCTCACATATGGACTAGATTGACATGACACATGAATTGCACATCATTTTTATTCAATTATCAAAAACCTATGTAATTCTCACCAACTTTTGTTGACCCAAAACATTTTCAACTTAACATGTTTCAGGTTCTATTTGCTTGAAGATTTGAATTGATGCTTGAAGATATGTGTATAGTTTTATTCAATTTGATGTACAGATTCTAGAACAATTGTATGTAATTCATTTAAATTATTTAATGGAATTTATTATTCACCATGAGCTACTGAACAATCATCAATACGTGACATCCCGATGTTTCCGCCATCGGTTGGGGTGTTACAGATTGGTATCAGAGCCATGGTTATAGGGAATTAGGTTATTAGAAAAATAATCTAGTCTATAACCATAGGATTATAACCAGTATTTGCTTCTTTTACTTGCTATTCTCTATCTCCCTCCTACTTCTTATCCCTACTTTAATCCCTACAAGAAGATTGCTCTCCATCACTGGATCTACTCTTAGACTAATAGGACAAAATCCCCAGGTTTAGCCTGAACCACCTTGAGATCTCGTCGATGTTCTAGAATTTTAATAACGAACACGTGCAATCTGGAAGGGTGAACGCGTGTATTCTGAGTCTTCTGTCTAGGCTGGCATTGCGCATATATCCCAATCAGACGAGGGACCCGGATGCCTACCTGGGAATTCTCGGGATGAGTGTTCACTTATAGGCTAAAGCATGTCTTCATATGTTATTAGAATTTAGAATCTTTGATAAGTCAACGTTTTCGTTTATTCGTTTTAATTAAATGAATAAATGATTACATTCCTTATATTACCTCATTGTCCTTCATTCAACCCATATCTTATTGAACATTCATTACCCAAATCACTTCCGTAACCGATGCCCTAAACTAAACAGAGATCAAGATCCTCCAGCTACCTAACCGCAAGTCTCACCATTTGACTATTGGTTGCTTTTATTCTATGTATTGACGCTATTTGATTCAAGTAAAAAAATATTTTTCTGAGAGTTGTTACATGGTGCATGATTGTTTGAATGTGAACTAATTATATAAATCTATACAACTACAACTCGTATGCTATACTTGATACTTGATTGCTTACATGTACATATTATCAATTTGCAATTCATGTGTGTAATAATTGGTACACTTAATCAAACAACTGATAGAGGATGAAGTACTTGCTCAACAGTTAGTAGAGTACAAAATAACCTACTCAACGATTGGTAGAGGTCATCATGCCTGCTCAACAGTCGGTAGAGGCCCTACAACCTGCTCAACGACTGGTAGAGGCTATCATACCTGCTCAACAATCGGTAGAGGTTCCTACTCACTGACTAGTAGAAGTCTTTTCCTGCTCAACAGTTGGACTCATTTTTGGATACATGGTTAATCATATTATTTTACATGTGTTTCTAGAGTTATAGAAGGACACAAAACCCTAATGTAAGTTAAATTGGTGATTGCGGTCCGGAACGTAATCATGAATTTACAGGTACGTTAAGGTAGTGAGAAATTTTATCAAGGTTTTCGGTAGTCGACCAATTGTATACCTGGTGTTTTTCTTTTAACTTCGGGACGAAGTTCCTAAAAGTAGGGGAGACTGTAACATCGCAAAATTTTCCCCAAAATTTTAATACATAAAAAGCCCTTATATATATATATTTTTTATTACACCTTTATCATTAATATTATACAAATGTGCATAAGTCTTTATTTATCCTAACTCACAACTTATATACATACATAAATGTATATAAATAATAATAATAATAATATGATTCTAAATTCTTTTTTTTTTCACATACAAGACTTTTTTTTTTTTTTTTTAAATAAAGCCTTGAGTCAAATAGTCAAAGTCCTAGTCAAAGTCTTAGTCAAACAGTCAAAGTCTTAGTCAAATAGTCAATTCATCATAAAACCTTACTTTATGGTGTTGACCAATTTTAATGGCTAATTGACTCCAAAACTAGTATAAAAACCCACCTATGACCCATTATACTTTGCACCTCTAAATCGATTGTTTCAATCCGATTAAACTTTCCCTCATACCTTTCTTCTATAGTCTATTACTTCTACAATTGAAGCTTTGATTATAAGCTCTTGTAATTGGCGAATTGGAAGCTTGATATTCTTTCTTTTTCGTTTTCTTCAATTTGGACTAGCTACGTTGTTGAGTCTTTGGGATTCGCCTCGCATACATTCACAACGCATTATTCTATTTTTTTTACGAGACATAGCATTTTGCTAAGGTGAGTTTTACATAGCCCCTTTTTTTATCACCATTTTTTGGGTGAAACATGTTATAACATTATCATTGCAATTCAATCATCAACGTGTCTATGTGTTTTCTATGTTGCATTATGTCTTGAGCATGATTAGAGTAAGCACCATTCTAGCATAATCATTAACTCCGTACAAGCCGACGGTATACATTGATAGATCTATTGGACTGACAATCCCACCCGGATACGTGCCTCCTACAAAGGTTATGTGGGTGTTTGTTATCGCATAACATATTCAATTGGACCATGAGCGTATGGTATGTATCATATTATAACAGTCATCAGGGTTGATTATGCACTCGATTTATTTCTAGTATGTTCTCACATATGGACTAGATTGACATGACACATGAATTGCACATCATTTTTATTCAATTATCAAAAACCTATGTAATTCTCACCAACTTTTGTTGACCCAAAACATTTTCAACTTAACATGTTTCAGGTTCTATTGCTTGAAGATTTGAATTGATGCTTGAAGATATGTGTATAGTTTTATTCAATTTGATGTACAGATTCTAGAACAATTGTATGTAATTCATTTAAATTATTTAATGGAATTTATTATTCACCATGAGCTACTGAACAATCATCAATACGTGACATCCCGATGTTTCCGCCATCGGTTGGGGTGTTACAGAACTGATCTTTCTTCATCTCCCAACACCACATATGGCTTCAATAAAGCCAAACTCACATGTTTTAACTGTGGTGGGAAAGGTCACGTCAAGAGAGAATGCACACAACCAGCTCAACAGGGAAACAGGAATCCTTTCAACACTAATTACCAGAACCGTCAATCTCAAAACCAGGTATCTTATCAAAGCTAAACCAACACCAACTACCAATCACAAAATAATTACCAAAACCGACAAAACGCCTCACCAAACAGTTCTGTTTGACAAACCACTACACCAAACCAGAACCAAAATCAAAAATCACACAATCCAACCAGAACAATCATTCCAAATTCCACACCAAATAGCCAAACCCAACCAGATAACCAAAACCAGGCTTTGGTAATTCAGAAGGATGAAGGATTTGATTGGACTGGTATGCAACTTGGTGTTGAAGAGATTACAGCTAGTAATGTGGCATCTGTTGCTCAGAAGATTGATTTGGAGGAGCCGGTGTTAGTTGAAGAAGATTTGGTGATTGAGAAGAAATCTGAGTTGAAGATTGAGGAGATGGTGGAAGAAGCTGATACTTATGTTAAGAAGAATTCAGGATTGATTCTTGATTCGGTCACTGATATTCCTGAACAGTGTGACTCAGTTTATTATAATTCGGAGAGCGAGCCAGATTCTGAAGCTAGTGTTAACTCACTAGATGATGACATTGATCAACTTCTAGCTGAAGCTGATTTTCTTATGACTCGCAAGTCTTGCATAGTGGATGATGCTTTTACCAGAGTTGATTATTCCAAATTCTTTGTTGGAAAGGAAGCACACTTTGCCTTGATGGTGATGACAGAGCCTCCGAAACAGGTAAGTTCTGACTCCACTTTAGACATGAATAGTGACAAATATTGTGGAACATGTGATAGATTGACAGAGGAAAACAAGCAACTCAGGTTCAACTTGAGAGTGCTAGAATCAACTGTCAATCGTATCGAAAAGAAGCACATGAATTCAATAAGGTTCTTGATGGTTATAAGAAAGACATTTATGATCTTAAGAAAACACTTTCTTTAAAACAATTGGCCATTAACAGTTACATCAATGAATTGGAAGAAACTAAACTTGAAATGGCAACCATCAAGTGCTTTGCTGAAAAAGTCAACAAGAAGCTTGAAAGCTACAAACATATTGCATATGTTGCTGACCATGTTTTTGGGGAACCCTCACAAAGATTATCTAATGTATAACGATAATCAAAGATTATCTAATGCATCGTATCCAATCATTGATGCAAATTATGATTGATATCAGCCCTCAACCTGGTAGAGTGCACAAGTTACTTTGTAGCATTGAGTTGCTGACATGTACACCTCTATGCCTCATACCTTGTAAATTACAGATGACGAAAGCATAATCACGCGTTACAATGGGTCTTTGTGCAATTATTCCTTGATACGGGAGTATGTCGTGTGCGTGGGAACCACAAACAATTGTGTTTATATTATAAATAGACGTATCAGTCTAAAGCACTGCACAACAGTCTGCATGTGAGCTTATGTGGATAACAATATCAACAGTTGCCGGATCACACATTGTCTTTAATGATAATATAAATCAAAAGATCAACGGTGTGATCAGATTTCTCAATAACTGATATGATCCTCTTACCGGAAATCACAAAACATTTACTGCTTTATGTTTACATTTCTGCATTTTACATTTTTCGTCACAAACACAAAAACTCAAAAATATTTTAGGTGTGTTTTAACAAAAACTTTCAGAAAATCCAAAAGATTTTACATTTCTATTTTATTTTTGATAACCGATGGTGGTTGATGGTGATTTTTCGAAACTTGATGGACCATTTGAGTTTTGTGATTTTTAAATGAGAAATGATGAATGTCGGATGCTTAAAAGTTGAGAAAAATATTGAACGGGATTCGATTTTGAGATTTGGTAAAAGGTTCAAAAATTCCAATCTCCATTCGCCCCTTCGATGGGTCGAATGTGGAATTTTTCCTTTACATTTGAGCTTTTTAAACGGTCGAATGTGAGTGTTCATGTGTCTGTTTCACATTCGAACCATATTTCTTCCTTCGAACCTTTAATTAGGGTCGAAAGTGGAAATATTTTCACATTCGCCCAAGCAAAAGGGTCGAATGTGGAGCCTATATAACCATATCTACACGTTAGAACCTTCATTCAAAAAAATTTCAAATTTCTGTGATACCAACACCTTGTTGCTCGATTATTTTACACCTTATCATTTTGATCTGTGATTGTTTCTGATCATTTTAAGCTAAGAATTGCAGGTATTCATCCAGATTTCAAGGCAGAATCATGGATTTTCTATTCGAACCCTAACTTTCAATCGATTGTGGTTTTAGAGACTGTTTTTGTTATAATTTTTGATTGGGATTCAATTCTTAAGTGTTTTAGGGGAGAAGATAACAAAATCAAGAGTTTAAACACACTGGATTGTACAATTGATTGTTTAAACTTGTCGAACCCTAGATTTTGGGGGAAAATACTTAATAATTGAATAATTATCACAATTGATTGGTTTAAAAGCTTAATTGGCCATATTAGCAACTAAACAAATGAAAATGGCATGTTAAAATGGTCGAAATCAAAATTTGAAAATTTGGAAGATGAACAGTCTAATTCGACCAATTTAAAAGGGTCGAATGTGACTTTTTGGTCGAATGAGACATGTTCAAACGGTCGAAAGAGGAACAAAGGTTGAATGTAAAATTTTAAAACAACTTTTCCACATTCGAACCTTATTTCCACATTCGAACCTTATATTTTCCACATTCGAACCCACGATTTGGTCGAAGGTGGAATTCCAAAAACCAAAATTTCAATTTTGTATATTTTGTCCGATTCTAATGTGTTTTCATGTTCTGTCTTAGCAGATTCTCAATGGCTGAACCTCAAAGTACTGATATTCCAGCAGGTTCATCTGAAAAGGCTGCCGGAAAGAAGCCGGAGGAGGAATTACATTTCGAAGAAGCTCACAACTGTTGTGCGTTTCTTGGAGATGTGAAGAAGAATACAGAATTCACTGGTATCATTGATTTCTTGAAGCGGAGCAAAATTGTAGATGTTGTTGCCACACCTGCTATTATATACAAAGACCATCAGAAGGAGTTTTGGAAGAATGTAAGGCTAGATTTTTTGGATAACTAAACAACAATTATCAGTAAAATTCAGGGGGAGATGGTAATTGTATTTGAAGGTGACATTAGGAAAGCTTTGAGACTGAAAGACAAGCCAACTGATCCGAGATGCTTATCATGGATAGAACAGAGGAAGTGCTTTCTGAGGATGAAGTATAACGGACCTATCACGGATGGAGCCCTACACAAAGGTAAACTGCGCCCACAGTTTAAATACCTGGCTCATGTGATGCTGCATGTATTTGGGTCTGTTAGTGGAGGATATGGCATCATAAGGAAGAGTATTAGCTCTTTGATGGTTGCACTGATTCTGAACAAACCATTCAACGTATCTGGGATGATACTTGATCACATGCTTGAACCTTTGAGAGGTCTGAAGAGTAAGAAGTTTCTGCTTTATCCTAGATTCCTGCAGATGATTTTCGATCAGAAATATAAAAAGTTGAGGAAAGATCCAACTCAGATTGTTGTACAAGATCATATGAGTTTGAGTACGTTGGTTAGAATGAAGGGATATAAAGGTGTTCCAGAAAATGAAAGACCACCTTTCAAGAATTTATTTGGACACTTGATTAATCCTGAGTATCAAGATCCAGGTGTTGACAAGGCTAGGAATGCTAATAGTGAATCTGATAATGATGATCCATTATGTCCTGTTGCTGAAGCCAAAAGAAAGCGAGAAGTTGTTAATGTTGGAGCCAAGAGTGGTAAAGGTAAGGGTAAGGAGAAGGAAGTTGAAGTAGAACCGCCAAAGAAAACATCTCGAAGACAAAAGAGTGTAGCCAAGAAAGGTACACGTTTGGTGGATGAGGAGTCTATTGATTCTGAAGAGACTCAGGAGGATGAAAGATGGGATTCTGCTGATGAGACCGTTAAGATCACCAAGCCCAAGGCCACTGTGGCTGGTGAATCTGAGAGTCTTAATCAAACTTTAGAAGAACAAAGGTTAAAGAGTCCGGTTGTGATGGACGATATTGATGTGAGTCTTGGTATTGGTGCTGAAGATTTTGGTGGATCACCGAAGGCTGGTGAAAAACAAAAGAATCCAATATACAAGAAGAAAGCTAAGGCTGTTGAGATTGAAAAGCCTAAGAAGAGGAGAGCTAAGGAAATTGAAAGTTTGATGGCAGGAAAGAAAGTTCCTGAAGTGTCTAGCTCTAAGTCTCCCGTGACATCCCCAGCAGCGAAGAAGCAAAAGTCATTTGCTGCTGAGAAGAGTTCTTTACCAACTGACGACTTTAATGATGCAATGGAACGAGTTTTGAACAAGTTCAAGAAAAAGACTCCAGTTGCTGAGGCTTCTACCCCAAAGGTTACTGTATCAGGAGATGTGATGGATGAAGTTAATCAGAAGCTGACTGAGATGATGAAGATCATAAACCAGCAACAAGAAGAGATTGATCAGTTGAGGAAGAATGACAGGAAGATGTTAGACATTGTTGAGTCTTCACAGGAGAGTCAGGAAGAGTTGGAAGCTAAGATTAAGTTACTCCAGAATGAGGATATGAAGTTATTAAAGCATGAGCAGAGAAATACTAGAAGATACATGGCTTAATAACTTGAAAACAAGCAGGTGAAGAAAGATAACAAAGGGCTTAGGAAGCTAATTGATCATTTGTATGAAAGAGCTCCTCAGTTACAAGAAGGAGAGGAGGATAAAGAACTAGAGGAAGAGCTTGTTGACTTTGAACCATCTGAGTCGGAAAAAGATGAAGAAGATGATGAAGACCTTGAACAGGATGTCGGTGATGCTCCTGAGAAAAAGAAGAAGGATGGTGATGATAATGATGGTTCAGGTGGTGATTCTAGAGATGATAATAGCTCTGCGAATGATGATGATGATGACGATGATGATAACACTGATAGGTATAAGTGTGTAAAGAGAAAATCAGGAAAAGATGCAGGAGAATCGAGTTCAAAATCTCCTGGTGGCAATACTGATGATGATGATATTTTATGGAATGAAAAGATCAGATCTTTATCCGAGGAAGACAAAAAGTTATATCGTCAGATGTTGACAAACAGAGTCTGGACGATTGAGATGACAGGAAGATTTCCAGAAATATTTGAATCAGATGACATGAGATTCGAGCTTGAGTACAACGATCATGATCTTGAAGACGGAGAAGTTTCTGCAGCAGTTTCGAAAGAAATACTTGAAGGTCTGGCTAAACAGGTTGGGAAATCTCTTGAAGAGTTAATGAGTGAGAATCAAATTCCAAATATTCCTGAGAAAGAAGCAGGAAATCACTCTGATGATAGAGATACTCCGGTTTTTGAAGACGTTGAGATTGAGGATATTACAAGTGAGGAATATCCAGAATACTTTAAAGATAACAAAGATTCTGGATTTCCTGAATTTTCTAAAGAACTGTTAAGCCAAGCTGAGAAACTTGCACGCGAGAAAAGTAAGAAGTTCGTTGATGAAGTTTTTAAGAACTCAGATAGTCAGAAACCGACTGTTGAACAATCTGACGATCTGAAGAACTTGTTAAGGAAGCTGAAAGAGAAAGAGGCCAACCGACCAAAGACTGAGATTCAAGGTGGTTTCTATAAGTTTCATAATGAACTGTTTAAAGGTAAAGCTCTCGGGTGGAAATTCTTAAGACAGCTGAGGTGTGTTGCAGTGAAGTGGGAGAAAGGAATTCTGTATTTCGACAGATTCCATGACATTAAAACACTACCTTACTGGGCTTTACGCGATGTCTGCAAACATACGTTGTCAGGTGCTACTATGAACAACGATGTTGTTGGATATTTTGCAGATCGCATGGAAAGAGAGAGTAGGACGAAATGGGATGTGTTCACTCCACAGTATCTGAAGAGGATTGTTCATAAAAAGATTAAAGATCAGATAACGGGGATGTACAAGGTTACTTTGAAATATGATCCACCGACAGTTTTGAAACATATACCTTTGATGCCTATTCCACAACACTTCTCAAAAGACTTTATGTGGTGGTACTATGATTGGAAGACGGCAAAGGCTATTATCGTATTGAAAGATGGGAAGAATGATTTCAAGAAGATACATATCTTTGATCCAATGTGGTTGATAAACTGCTCTCATGAAGATATTATCATGCTGTATTAAAACCCGATCTACTGTGAAGAAAAGGACAGTGACGAAAGAGCAAAATACCAACGTGTGTATTTTTGTGTTTTGCGTGGGATGTTAATGCGGGGTGCGACTATGATAAGAAACTGGGGCAGTTTGTTCAAGTTCAGAAAGAAAAGAAGAAACCGAAACAAACTCATGAACCAGTAATGACGAAAGAGCAAAAGACCTTACTGCACATCAAGCTGATGAACAAGAGAATGGACGAAGAGCGAAGACTTAAGCAATCCAAGCAATAGTCGAGGGGGAGTTTGTTGATGCATATTCTGCGACTAGTGCTATTGGATTGCTAATACAATCTTGTTTTGATAATATCGGAAGGTCGAAGGTGGATTTTGACAGGGTCGAAGGTGAAGACAAATGGTCGAAGGAAAGTTTTGTAGGACATGTTTGTTGATTCGCCCGTTTGTTTGGTCGAATCTGCACATTCGCCCATTCGTTTGGTCGAATGTGCAGGTCTATATAAGGGCTGAATTCATTTTAATGTTAAGTAGTTGTCATTTTGTTTCCCTCCTTCGAGTGTGTTTTCTCCCTAGGGTTTTATTGAGTCTGAAATTACTTTATTTCATTGTAAACACTACATTGTAAGATTAATCAAGTTGTTTATGAATGAAATGGAAACTTTGAAAGTGATTTGTGTGTTTTGCTGATCTTATTATCATTTTGTAATTGATTCAGGGATTTCGCACCTAAATTGATATACTTGTTTGATCAACGTCTTTGTTTTTGACAATTCGATCCTCATACAGATAAATCTTTTCTTCACCAGGGAAAGCTTTTAACGACTCTTCATTTATTGAATAAACAACATCATTTGTTGGAGTAAGAATAACTCTTTGTTGGAAATAGTTTGAATCCCATAATAACTTATTCATATCCGGATATGTGAATGAAATTAAAGAAGAAATAGGAATCACTTGATCATGAATTAATAAATCATCGGTATTTGAGTATCTGTCTCACCATCATTTTCATCACCAAGGAGGCCACCCCCCAAGCTTTAAAATCCACTATGCAAATTCCTTATTCTCTTCGAAATCCTTTTCTTTACATGTGACACCCCAGGAAAATCCCACATCGGCCGTGGCCAGGAGAGATCCTTGGTTCATAAGTAATGTCTTGCCTCTTAAATCACCAACGCGTTTTGGGGCTTAATGTTAGTGGATGAGAGGAGAACTCCACAGTTAAGCGTACTCAGGTGGGAGCAGTTTCAGGATGGGTGACCTCCTGGGAAGTTTCCACCGGGGCACCCAAAAACAAATCCGTGAGCTCTGGGTGGGCAAAGCGGACAATATTGGTGGTGAGAGGGGCGGGGTGTTACAGATGGTATTAGCGCCACTCCTGTGCCGTTCGGGATGGTGGGTGCACACCTCATCAGGGACGATGAGACTCTAACAGGGGGTGAATGTGACACCCCAGGAAAATCCCACATCGGCCGTGGCCAGGAGAGATCCTTGGTTCATAAGTAATGTCTTGCCTCTTAAATCACCAACACGTTTTGGGGCTTAATGTTAGTGGATGAAAAGAGAACTCCACAGTTAAGCGTGCTCAGGTGGGAGCAGTTTCAGGATGGGTGACCTCCTGGGAAGTTTCCACCGGGGCACCCAAAAACAAATCCGTGAGCTCTGGGTGGGCAAAGCGGACAATATTGGTGGTGAGAGGGGCGGGGTGTTACATTACATCCAATCCTTAACCTCATATTTCAGTTAGTTTTAGTACTTTACAATGTTGCTATATATAAGAAGAATTTAGAGAAGAATTAACTATCATACTTCTAGTACCTTTAATAATGACTGGAAGAATTTTTCTAAAATTACCACAAAAAAGTACAACCCTTATTCCAAAAGGCTTACTCTGAAAAATTGATTGACTGGAACGTAATACATCTCTCATTGTTCTATCAAGAGCCTCAAAACAATGTTTGTGCATCATAGGTGCTTCATCCCAAATAACCAATTTTGTCATTCTAATTAATTCACCTAATTCACTGTTGGTTACTATTGAACATATGGAATCCTCATTGATTTTTATTGGAATTACAAACCTAGAATGAGCAGTTCTACTACCATCTAGTAAGAGTGATGCAATTCCACTAGATGCAACATTCAAAACTATTTCGCCTTTTGACCTTAAAGCAGCTGCAAAAGTCTTCCAAAGAAAAGTCATGGTTCCACCATAACCATATACAAAAAATACACCTCCATCACCTTTTACAACCGCATTCATAACACTTTCGTAAACTCTGTGCTGTTCAGCAGTTATAGACTTTAAATATCCAACATGTTCCCTTTGTAAAGCTGGTCTATCATAAGAAAGCTCTTTCAATATCAATCGATTATTTACTAATGAAACATAATTTTCAGGAACACTTGGCATGTCTAGAAAGTTTTTCAGTGTACTCCCATTGTTAAGTAGCAATGTTTCAATCTTTGATAGAAAAATGTTTTCAACTTCTTCTTTGCTGAGCATCAACTCTAAAAAAATATTAAAAAGTATTAGTAACATTGAATTTTTGAGTTATTCAATGTTTTTAAATTTTAAACTCATTACTTTGATACACTAATCACATTATTGTATGTCAGTTAACTTCCCTTCCTTTCCTTCCTTAAAATGTCTTCACATAATACAGCTTTTGATTGACACCAAAAATCATCAGGACGGGAAATTGAATTTGACAATAGCAACATTACAAAAAAGGAATGCAAAAAGTCTCCACCTGACCAATTACTTGCTTCTTTTATGGCAATAACATATTCCTTATCATCATCTGACAATCCTCATGCAGAACATGCATATTTGGATGTTTCAAACAGTTGGCCATCAACTGTTTTTATATCATTGAAACAGGTAGCTCCCGTAACATGATTTAAATAAAATCCTCAAGTAGTAACAATCACCAAGTGATGGAGGCACATAATGTATCCTGCCAATAGATTGCAAAGGATTTTTTTCGTTGGCACCACTTCCGTTCTTTACGTATCCAAACATAGTATCTCGGAAAGTCTACATATTTCAATTTCCTGGCAAATTCATCAATTTTATTAGTTTCCATCCACTCTGTGAACAATGACATTTTCAACGTTGGATTATTGACAATATCACATAAATTAGAATCATCATCATAAACAATACTCTAACCATCTACACAATGGAAAGGCGATACTTCAACAATTGGTAATCTATAATTTATGTTATACTTGAATATTCTCCAAGTAGCCTCACAAGCAGAAATATACCTACAATCAAGGTATGTCTTTACCTCATTTACCTCTTAGTTTTGCTCGGTATCATTGTTTACCTCATTTACCTCTTTGTTTTGCTCGGTATCGTTGTTTGTGGGTTTTGAAAGGGTGTAGTGGCTGATATTAATGACCGGCCAGTCGATGTGGAGAACTCTTCGAGTCGGAGGTGAGGCTCTTGGTAAAAAGAGTGTCTGAGACAGAGAGAATGTTAACTTTGAAATACATGTAACCTTCATTTAGTTGTGTATTGGCACATGGTTTTGCAACCATATGGTATTGCAACAGTTAGTTAAAAACAATTTTTAAATCAATATACTTCAATATGTTAATGGACAGGAGTGCCAATTTAATAATTGTTTAATTTCATAAATGTGTAGAATATTGAAGTGGTAATGAAAGTTATATAATTTGAAGTTATTCTCGGGAAAGTAATTTGTTTTAAAGTCAAAATATCTAGTATTATATATACTTACATTTGCAAAGTCCGCT